>BPLR01010652.1:0-37909 GCA_021605095.1 Caerostris extrusa | reverse complement strand
ACTTTCACGGGAAACATTAAGCGCTATATATAAGTGTAATCCCACAGGACCTTTTTGCTGACAATGAAATTTTGAGCCCTCTTTGCATTTGAAACATTGGCCTGTATATATTGCGTGGTGAATCTTCCCGGATACATAACACACGCGTACAAACTTTACAGTTCTTTTTGCATTTCATTTTATTTATAAATATAACCCTATTTATATTTTACATTTATTTATGATTGGTCACTATGCTTTTGTTACATTTTAACAATTTGAATTTATGTATAACTTTAACACTTATAAAACATCTTTACATAAATTAAACCTGTTGGAGCTTTTTGCATTACAATCTTTTGATCCTCTTTAAAATTGCATTAATTTTTTAATGCTTATTTTTGCATTGCATTATTTTTTATTGCTTATTTTAAAATTGCATTAATTTTTATTGCTTATTTTTTGTTAAAATAAAATTTTATTGCTTATTCTTTGCATTGCATTTTGTTATTTTTCATTTCTTTTGGTCTTATTGCATTGGTATTTGTTTAGTTGTATTTACTTAGGTCTTCTTTGTATTGTATTTATATGCAATGTTTCCTCTTTGTATTTCCTTTTTTTTTTTTTTTTAAATTTCTTTATTTGGGTTCTCTTTGCATTTATATGTGCACAAGTGGCTCTCACACAAATCTTTTAAAGATAGTTGGTGTTTTGGAATTACAATCGTTGGTCATCTTTGTAGTGAAAACTTCGGCTTTTTGCGGCAAACTTTAGCGTATTACCGTGTGACTCTTTGGACAACTTTGCAGACTGCAAATTATGATCGTATTTTATTTCAATTTTACATATTGAATCTTATTTTTTGCATTTATTTATTTTTGGTCCATTTTGGCAACTGGCATTCCGTTTTTGATTTATGTATAGCTTCAACAATTATAAAACAATTTATCCTTATTACTAAAGACTGTTGATATTTTTGCATTTGTCTTTAGTCTTATTTCAGATGAATTTATTTTTTACAATGTCTACATTTCATTTCTTTAATTGCATTTATTTAGTCACCATTTGTTATTGTTATTCTTTATAAATGCATTTGTTTATTTTGGTTCACTTTGCATTTTATATACAGTTTTAACTCTTACAAAAACTTCTGCATCCCATAGTTAATGACTGTTATTGGTCTTTTGCATTACAATCTTTTGATCTTTTTGCATTCACAATCTTTGGTCATCTTTGCATTACAATCTTTTGGTCCCTCTTCATGTTTAATCTTTTGGTCCTCTTTGCATACAATCTTTGGGTCTTCTTTTGCATTACACAATCTTTGGTCTCTTTGCATTACAATCTTTGGTCTCTTCGTATTTACAATCTTTGTTCCTCTTTGCATTACAATCTTTGGTCACTCTCTTCAATACACACTCTTTATTTCTTTGCATTACAATCTTTTGAGTCTACTCTTTGCATTACAATCTTTGGTCCTCTTTGCATTACACTCTTTGGTCATCTTTGCATTACAATCTTGGTCATCTTTGCATTACAATCTTTTTGGTCCCTCTTCGTGTTACAACTTTGGCCCTCTTTTTTGCATTACAATCTTTGATCCTCTTTGCAGTGCAAACTTCATTCTTTGAAATGCATTTATTTATATTGCATTCGTTTTTACATTGCATTTCAAAAGTTTACTTACAATGATTTTGATCCCTCTTTTACACTGTCTTTATTATGTATAACTATCTTTACCACAATATAGCTCATCATTATATATATCTTACAATAGGGCTCCTCATTATAAAGAACTAGCAACATATGTAATTAATTCGCCTTTTTAAAAAAGATTAATGTGCCTTTATAATCAATTTAAATTTGGAAATAATTTGAACAGTAATGCAAACAATAATATATAAAATTCATTATTTGGCTAGTCCATAAAATTTTTTTTAAATACTTCATTTTATTTATTAAATAACTAAAACGTACTCAAAATTCATTTTACCATTCAATAAGAATTAAACTTTTGTTTACAATATACATTAAATCATAACTCTCTTTCACCAAGTTATATTAATTAATTTTGGAAAATGAAAATGAATTAAATTAATTAATTTCGTAAATTTCTCACTTGTTGTATTGCTAAATATGTTTATAATTAAGATTAATGTGCCTTTGTAAACCATTTAAATTTGACAATAAATTGAGCAATGATGTAGATAATAATTAAATTCCATATTTGACTTGTACATAACAATTTTTAGATAATTCATTTTATTTATTGTAAATAACTAAAGCTTAAATTAATTTTTATCATTCACAAAAATTAATTTTTTTTTTACTATATACAGATCATTAATTCATAAATAATTTTCCTAGAAGTTAGTTTAATTAATTTTGGAAAATGAAAATAAAATTTTTAAATACTAATTTGTTATAATTCTTTCACACTTGGATTAATTTGTTTTGAATAAAAATTTTTTGTTAATTAAAATATTTTGAAACATTGCAGTTTTTACCTAAGTCTTTACTTATGAAATTTCCTCGAGTTAACAGCACATAAGGGGAAATAATATTCATTCATATTTTTTTTTTGAATAATATTAAATCGGGAATTAGGAAAAAAAAAAAGATATTAAAGTGAAATGAGATTTAAAAAAATGTCTTTGACGACTGAACAATTTTTTACTGCTCTAAAGATTTCATTTTCGTGAAGCTTATTTTTAATATCTTAATAAATAATTCGTGTTTTGATGTGTTTTTATATTATTTTCGCTATCTGAAGTTCAGAAATATTTTAGAAATTAAAAAAAAAAAAGTGCTTCATTCTGTTAACCGTTCTGGAAGATTTTTAAAAAGGAATTTTATTTTTTCTTCTAATTTATTCAAAATTCTAAAATTAAAAAATCCAGCCATTTTTTTAAAAAATAAAAGCAGAGGTTATACTTATTTAAAAATTAATTCATTCTTAAATCTAAACTGCAAAAGAGTTGATAAATACATCTATGAAGATTTTATTTTCTAAGGCATCAAAAATTATCATATTATTTTATAAATAAATTTTTAATATTTATTTTTTTATATATTATATATATATTTAATTTTTAATATTTTTAAATATATATATAGTTAGATGTTTTGAAACTTTAATTGTTGAAAATGCAATTTTTAGTTTTTCTAAAATTATTTTTATTTAAAAATAAGTAAATCATTTAAAATGCTATATCATTAAATAACGCAATAAAGTTTATATGCGAAAATAAATAATTCTAATAAAATATAATAAATATAAAAGCAGTAAAAAATCGTAATACTTTTATAGATATTGTTCTGTTGAATTCAAAATCCAGAAATTTTATTTATTTATAACTATTTAAAAATTGTGTCATGAATATTCAATTTGTAGTTTTTAAAGATATTTATGTAAGGTTTAATTTAATTAAATGATCCATTGTAGTTAGGCTATGGCCTTTTCCATGAAAAGGTTTGAGGTTCAATAATTGTTTAAAATTAGTTAAAATTAATAATTGTAAAAAATAATATAATAATTAAATCAAAAAATGTATAAAACTAATAAAAGCAATATTAGTAGTTTTTTAAAAATAATTTTTTTCAAATACTCTTGTATAATCTAATTAAAATCTTTAGGTACAGATGCAGTATAATCTGCATTTGGTACGCTTGTTTGATTGGTCTAAAGTCGCCAAGTAAAATTTGGTGAATAAACCTATTTAGAATATTGCAGAGTTTAAAATTTAAAAAAGGAGAATTAAAATCTAAAAAAAAAAAAAAATGTATTACATAAAATTTATCGAAAGCAAAACTATTTTCAGTTGTTGATGATAGGACATTTGCTCAAAAATGAATACTAAAATAGTAATAGTCGTATACAATAATAGATTTTTAAATTTAATACATTTTCAACACTTACTTCAAAAAAAAAAAAAAAAAAAAAAAAAAAAGAACACATGAGCGCTGCTAAAAATGCCACATTGAGATGCAAGTACTAAATTTTTGATAAAAAAGAAAATAACCCACACCTCAGAGAATGCTTAAAGAATGAAACAAAAAATACGAAGACCAAATTCCATTATATATGAAGCATTGCATTTTATTTCCCGGTTCTGCCATGATTACATTCATTTAGAGCTGGCAGATTGGCATTTTCAGCAACACAGCTCATTGACTTGGTCGTTCCCAGGAGGGGGGCATGTAATGGAGTTAGCTCATCCAAATATTACAGAATAAAATCATTTCGAAAAACATTTTCTGAAACCGGAGGAAATATTTACAGATGAAAGATTTTTTCGAATGTGATTTTTACATTTGATGTGGTTTTCAGCATTCTGAGGTTACTATAAAAATAAATTCTAATCTGCTAATGGAATACAATGCGAATATAATGACACAGACAGTATATATTTATTCTAAAAGTTTTCCAAAAATGAATAAAACGTTTCGCTTTGTTCCCGTTTTCCTACTGATAATTTACATTAAAATTGCCTGAATCTGCCACTAGGCAGGGAATCTTGGTCCACCATGGGACTGTAGTGCCAGGGAGATAATTAGTTAATATCTAAGGAAAATTTAGATACAGATGCAATATAATCTTAATTTGATAATTGTTTGGTTGGCGATAATTGGCAGTCACCATATAAAATTTGACATATAAACACATTCACAGATATTGCAGAGTTTCAGTACATGAAAAATTAAAATATAAAATTTATAAACAAAACGATTGCAAACAACGATTATTGATGATACGGCATTTGCTCAAAAATTGTATACTAATAGAATAATAATTATAAAAAATAATAAATAATAATTAAAACAGCAACTCAATAAAAGCAATATTAGTAGCATAAAAAATGTTTTTCTAAATACTTTTGTAAAATCTAATTTTTAAAAATTAGGTACAGATGCAATATAATCTACATTTGATGTTTGTTTGGCGATAATGGAAGTCGCCAAATAAAATTTGGCGAATAAACAAATTTATAGATATTGCAGAATTTCAGCATATAAAAGAAAAGCCCTTAAAAATGTATTATATAAAATTTATCGAAGCAAAACGATTTTTCAATTGTTATACGGTATTTGCTCTAAAAATAGAATATTAGAATGTTAATAGTCGTATAAAATAATAGATTTTTAATTTAATATATTTTCAGAAATTACTTTAAAAAAACCCCACATGAATGCTGCTAAGATCACATATTGAAATGCTAGAACTAAATTTTAATAAAAAACGCACTCTAGAGAATGCTAAGGAATGAAACAAAAATAGGAAGACTAAATTCCATTATATATAAAGCACATTTTATTTCCCGGTTCTGCCACGACTACATTCATTTAGAGCTGGCAGATTGGCATTTTGAGCAACACAGCTCACTGACTCGGCCGTTCCCTGGAGAGGCATGGAGTTGGCGAAGAGAGCAGCATGGCATCCAAATTTTACAGAATAAAATCATTTCTAAAAGCATTTTCTGAAACCCAGGGAAATCTTTGTAGAAGAAAGACTCCTTCGAATATGATTTTTATTGCATTTCCATGTGGATTTTAGCATTCTGAGATGACTATAAAAATAAATTCTGATCTGCTAATGTAATAAAAGGCGAATATGTTGACACAGACAATAGATATTAATTCTAAACGTTTTCCAAAAAATGAATAAAACTTTTCGCTTTGTTCTCTTTTTGTCCTATTGATGATTTAAATGAAAATTGCCGGAATCTGCCAGTAGGCAGAGGTTCTTGGCTCACCATGGGACTGTAGTTTCAAGGAGCTAATTAGTTAATATCTAAGGAAAAATTTAGAGACAGATGCAATATAATCTTAATTTGATAATTGTTTGGTTGGTAATAATTGGCAGTCACCAAATAAAATTTGACATATAAACACATTCACAAATATTGCAGAATTTCAGTACATGAAGGAAATAAAATTTATAAGCAAAACTATTTTTTGAATTATTGATGAAACGGCATTTGCTCCAAAAATTGAATACTAATAGATTAATAATTATAAAAAATAATAAATAATAATTAAAACAACAACTGAATAAAAGCAATTTTAGTAGCATAAAAATATTTTTTTTTTCTAAATACTTTTGTAAAATCTAATTAAAAAATTTAGGTACAGATACAATATAATCTCCATTTGATAATTGTTTGCTTGGCGATAATTGAGAGTCGCCAAGTAAAAATTTGTCGAATAAACTTATTTAGAAATATTACGAAGTTACAGCACATAAAACAAAAAACAAATCCCCAAAAAATGTAATATATAAAATTTATCGAAGCAAAAACGGTTTTTCAATTGTTGATACGACATTTGCTCCAAAAAAAAAAAAGAATACTTAAATATTAACAGTCGTATCATAGAATAGATTTTGAATTTAATAATTTCAGAAATTATTTTAAAAAAAGAACACATGAATACTGCTGAAATGATATATTGAGATTTCAAGAACGAAATTCTATAAAAGAAAAGAATACGCACCTTAGAGAATGCTTAAAGAATGGAACAAAATAGAAAGAAAAAACTTCCATTATGTATAAAGCATTGCATTTTATTTCCCGGTTCTGCCATGATTGCATTCATTTAGAGCTGGCAGATTGGCATTTAGAATGTCAGAATTAGATTGACGTTAGATTGGCACAGCTCATTGAGTTGGCCGTTCCCAGGAGATGCATGGAATCAGCGAAGATAGCAGCATGGCATCCAAATAATACAGAATGAAATCATTTCTAAAAAGCATTTCATGAAACCGAGGGAAATCTTTATAGAAGAAAGACTCTTCACAATATGATTTTTATTGCATTTCGATGTGGGTTTCAGCATTCTCAGATTAATATAAAATAAATTATAATCTGCTAATGGAATAAAACGCGAATAAGTTGACACCAACAATAGATATCTATTCTGAAAGTTTTCCAGAAATGAATAAAACTTTTCGCTTTGTACTCTTTTTTTTTTCCTACTGATGATTTAAATGAAAATTAGCATTTATGTTAAAAAACGTTTTTATTATAAAAGGTAATTTTAATTAAAAACTTTTAAAAACAGAATGGTAAATAATAATAACGGATCTAATTAAATTAAATGTTGTGTATATTTTTAAAATTATACTTAAAAAAATAATTAATTTCTTAATTTTTGAAGTACATTTTCGAAGGTGTGCATTTGCATATTTAGTAATTAAAATTATTCTATGAGAAATAGTTAAAATGAAAATTCATCTTAGTATTTGCTTATTTGTTTTCGAGAAACAAATTCTAATTAAACTTTTTTTGTTATCAAAAAACTTTTGTAATACCTTAAACGTTTAAATTAAATTAAAATTCAGATGTATTTTGAACAATGAATTTCGAATTAAGCATTGTATTAATTATCTCTTTGCTATAAAATGAGTTATTTTCAAAAATTTATTGAATCTTTATTTTTAATAAAGATTTAACAAAATAAGTTTTGTAATAAAGATTTAATAAATAGTTTTAATTTATTAATTCAAAATAAAGATTAAGATTAAAAAAATCCTCATAAAAAAGAAGAATCATGAAAAATCCCAAAATAAATATTAAAGATAAAAGATTAATCTTAAAGATCATCAAAAAAAAATAGGAGAATCATAAAAATCCTAAAATAAGATTAAAGATAAAAAAGATTCAGATTAACGATAAAAGATAATCATAAAAGGAAGAATCATACAAGATCTTAAACTAAAGATTAAAGATAAAAGATTTAATTAGAGATTAATAAAAAAAAAATTTCAAGTCACAAATTTTTAGTTCATTTAAAAACTACTTAAAAGATGTCTCCCAAATTCTGGTAACACTTGTAGCCTAAAATACACTAAAAACATATCCAAAAGTTCTTTGAATTCTCAGAATCTACTTCCCTAAAAATAGAACTTTCTCAGAAACCTAGAAGTGGGTTGATATTGCCCTACTTAATGCTTGGAATTGATCATTTATTTTGAATTTGTCTGAGCTTGTATATCCTGACTAAATGAAGTGCGTTAACATGGAAGGGATTCAGAGTTAAATCAACTCTCTTGTGGATTGACTAATAGTGTTTTCAGAAAATTTCAGTTACAAACAGGAAATTTAAAAGTAACTTTTAAAATGATTCTGTATTCTGGAAATTTTGTATTTTTAAAGTCGTTCTCTCATTAGTCGTGATTATTAGAAGGATTGACATTAGATGGGTAGCCAAGCTGTTAGCGCTCTGTCCTTTGGTATAATGGGCTTCAGGTTCGAATCCTGGTGGTGACATGGATGTTTGTTAGTGGTTCGGAATCCACTTTAAACTGTTGGGCCCGGTCTATTTAGTCCTCGAATGTACAAAATGACCGTAAAGCGATAAACCAATCTAGAAGGATAGTTGTGATTATTAGAATTACAGCTTACTTTTTTGTGGGGCTCGGTGCCACAGGCTTATGGTTCGAGTCCCGGACGTGCCATGGATGTTTGTAGTTGTTCAAGATACATTTTAAAAAGTAGTTCCCGATCTAATATGACTGTAGATCGTTTGGTGTAGGGCTGACAACCGTAGAAAAAGTAAGCTATAGTTCTAATAATCACAACTATCATTCTAGTTTGGTTTGTTGCTCTACGGTAATTCTGTTGCACACTTGTAAGCTAATTAGACTGAGATCTACAGCTTCACGTGGATTCCGAACCACTGACAAACATCCATGCCACCATCAGGATACGAACCTAAAGCCAATGGTACCAAAGGCATGAGCGCTAGCTGAGTGGCCTTTAGGCCGTTGAACAAGAAGATTGCTTTGCATTTTACATACAAGAGAAATCCAAAACTCATTTTTAGATAATCAGCATTGGTGCTAGGCTTTATTCTTCTATTTACCATGAAATTAATCTTTTATTAATTATAATAAGATTAATCTTTTATTAATTTTATATTAAAGTGACAATGCATATCAACAACTTGAATCGGATATTAGTTGTTTCTCATAATGCATTTTTTTTTTTTAATTGGATGTACTTTTGTTTACTTTATGTATGCCCCAAACTTATGTGTGCCATTAATAGCTGATGATGTTGAAATTGCTTTCCAAATTGGCTGCTGGAGTAAATGGTTTGCAGTTTCATGGCGTATAAAAGACACTTGGAAAATTTTCCAGCACACAACCCTACAAATCCAATAACATTCTAGTCTTCTATTCTATAAGTAGTTGCGGCTGATGACCAATTGACTAGCGCTCTGACCTTGGTAATTGTGCAAAAAATGACCGTAGATGGACAAACCAAACCTAAGAGACGATAAGAAGTAAGAACATTATAAAGGAATAAAAAATGAATTAATTCTTCCCACCCTTAGGTCAAATTGGAATTTGAATATTTCTTTTTGGCCCTGTTAATGCATTATTTTTTTACATTGGTGGATTTTATGTTACGTTTGACGCTTCGTGCCCTACATAAAATTATGTATGCCATTAATGGTTGATAATGATGTTCATATTGCTTTCCGAATGGGCTGTTGGATTAAATTGTTGGCAGTTTGATGGTATTTGAAAAAAAATTCAGAAAATTTCCACTGCACAATCTTACTCACCCAATAAAAGTCATCATAGAGTCATGCAGTTATCGCAAAGCATGGGTACCACAGGTTTCGGGTTTGAATCCCGGCGGTGTCATGGATGTTTGTAATGAGCCGTATCCGGAATCCCCTTTAAGCCGTAGGCCTCCCTCTCATATGACTGTAAGAGCGTCACACAGCCCAATCAGCCTTCTCACCCACATCATTCCCAAACTGTAAAGGGGCAACTCAGCTCTAGGCACAGTGGTGTGGTATAGTAGTAGTATTATTGCAAAGCGTAGTCAGTGATTTCAAGAATATTCAGTGAGGCACTGTATCACGAATTGGGCAATTAACAAACATGATTAAAAAGTTGATTTGAAAATAAAAAATATATAAAATCCTATCCAACCTACATGCTATTGCACTGGGGTACGAATTGGGCAATTTAACATATACAGATGAAAAAGTTGATTTGAAAATAAATATATATCAAGATGTATAAACACTGCTCTATACTATTTTTTATTAAAATAAAACGTATTGAATAAATATTTTAAATCATTTAAAATGGCATAATTAGTCGTCGTTATTAAGGAAAATCTGTCACGTAAAGGACAAAGGTGAACCGAGAACAAAAAATGTACATTCCAGCAAGTCAGCATACTTTTAGAACATGATCTCAGAGAATTAAATTCAGCTAATTAGGGGTTAAAAGGCTAGAAAAACTCATCAAAAATTTTCTTGCAGAATTTTCGGAATTTTAAGCACACAGAAATTTGCTCGATAATAATTCACCGAAAACATTATCAGCATCTTTTTTATTCATGAGAATGTATCAAATTAGAAACTTCACCAAGAGGCCTTTCTTATGTCTTTTTTATACTTAGATATTCAAATATTTAGATATTCTATTCTGATGATAATCTATTTAAAATTCTTTCATTATACCTTTAATAAGATCTTGAATTTTATGATCATAATTGCGGGCCTGAATGGCCGAAAGCGCTCTGGCGCTCGGTTCCATTTCGAGTTCGAGTCATGGAAAAATCCACTTTAAACTGAATAGGATCGTAGAGCGTTGCCATTGTTACTTCCGTGGCTTATCTTCAATACTCGCCCCATGGGTTTGAGTTCGTCATGTCTAAGTGTTTGCCAGCTGCATTAGAAAGAAAAAAAATTTTTTAATATCCAAAGAAAACTACCCATTGTTTTACTAATAATGGTTTTTACATCCTTAATTTTACTCGTGTTCATTTGTTTATTAGAAATAATTAAAATTTTAATTAATTAATAAATTTAATTTAGTTTTAAACCTAAAATAACTAAATTTAAACCACAGTTTCTCATTTAATTATTGACAAATTAATTCATATTGAAATTTGACAAATTAAATTTCTTTCACATACTATCCATAATTGTAGATTTAAATTAATATATATATATATTTTATTTTACAAGACAAGCTTTTCTATCATTAATTGGATGGTTTTTAATTGCTATAAAAATCTTGCCTTGTAAAACAAAAATCAATGTAACTAAAATTATAAAATATAAATTTTTCTGAAATACTATTCTTGGCTTTATTTTTAAATTTTGAATTAAAAATAATTAATCAGTTTTTAAAATGAATTGAAATGACATAAATGTTTCAAATTTTTGGTTAAAAAATATATATTAAAAATAATTTTTTACCTTCTATAAAAAAATTATAAGCTACTTAAAACAGCAAACCGTTCAAAAATTAAAATAAAAGTAATTCAGTACATTTATTACATTTTTATAAGAATTACATAATTTAGCGTAACTTATTTAATTTTTTAAATTTATTATATTTTTATGTAATTTTGTTAAAAATATATCTTAAAAATAACATTTTAAGCTAATTTAAATATTTATAAGTTGTCTTAAACAGCAAACCTTACAAAAGTTTAAATAAAATAACCCAATTCACTTAAAATTATTGTTTATACGCATTACGTAATTTAACATGCATTTTGTTTTATTTTAAGTTAATAAAAGCTTATATAATTTTTAGAAATGTAGTAACATTTTATTCCTCACAAATAAAAATAACTAAAATGAGTAATATAATTGTTTTAGATTGAAATAAATGCCTGTTTTCAGGAAATTAATTTGATTTTCATTAGTCTGCTAAGAAAAGCATCAATATTTTAAAGTAATAGAAGTGAAATAGCAATATTTCATATTTGTCATACCTTTCTTTTCTGTTTTGTAGAAACTGTATTGTACAAGTAATATAAAAAAAATTTAAAATTCAATTCCTACTTAATTAAATTTAATTAATGAATTACTATTTGAAAAACTGTATTAACATCCAATGTCATCCTCTACAAGTTTAAAAATGTATTTGAACTTGAGTGGAGGAATAAAAAGTATTTTATGAACGATTGGAAATTTGAACAAGATATATATAGAGAGAGTGTGAGCTAATAGTAGGAATTGTATAAAAGAATACAGTCTTGTAAATACACTCATGTCGATAAATTAAGGATAATTCAGAATCACACAGAAATTGAACTCTAAAATAAAAATTTCACCTGTAAAATTATCACACACATCTTGAAGAAGAATATGCACATCACAGGAAACCATCAGATGGCGCGGATAGTACGTCACAATGACGAGAGTGTAAGAGAGGGGTTTCTAAGGAATGGTGGCAAAGAAGTAAAATTATTCACAAGCGCTTTAAAAGCCTTTAAGTGCAATAACCGCATAGTTATGGCACAAAGGAACAGTGGTCTTGTTTGATGTTTACCGACGAGTCCAGGTTTAGTTTGCAGTCTGATTCTCGCTGAACTTTCATATGGAGAACGCCAGGTACCCATTACCACCAAGAGAACACTATTGAACGACACCGTTACGGTGGTGCAGGATGGCTCGTTTGGGGAGGAATTATTCTTGGCTCCAGAACTGACTTGCATGTTCAGAGTGTAACGATGACAGGCCACATCTATCGGGATGTCATTCTGGAACAACATGTATGTTTGTTTCGGGGCGCCATGGGTGCTGAATTTCTGTTTATGGATGACAACGCCCGTCCTCACCGTGCAAACATTGTAGACGAATGCCTTCAATTGGAGGAAATCACCCGTATGGATTGGCCAGCATACTCACCGGACTTGAATCCAATAGAGCATGTGTGGGATATGCTTGGCCGATGAATTGCAGCCCGTCAACCACCTCCCACCTGTCAACCGGAACTTCGGAGGGCATTGCTTGATGAGTGGTGTAATATTCCCCACGATCAGATTGATAATTTGATACTCAGCATGCCTAGGCGTTGTAAGGCCTGTATTGCATCGTCCGGGAGACATATTCCATATTAACCATCATACTAACCATGTTATACGTTTTTTGTAAATAGGTTCTTTTTGAAATTTATTCCAGGGAGTAAAAATCGCAATTTTTATTAATAATATAAAACATATAGCATCATTTTTGCTCTTTACCTTTTGTTTAATAAATAGACTTTACAAATAAGTCAAATTTGTTTTTGCTTTCTGTCTTTCTTTGTTTTGCTTTGCCTTTTGCTTCTGTCTCTTTCTTTATCTTTTCTTTCTTTCATTATCCTTAATTTATAGACATGAGTGTAATAATCAAAATAGAATCTTATAATAAAGAATAAAAATATTGTTTATAAATACATTTTTTTCCTCCTTGTGCTAATAGAAATTTTACAAACTGAATTCATCGATAGAAAAGAATAAAGTCTTGTAAGTAATAATAAGTATAAATAAAATCTTAGAATAAAAACATTGTTTATAAATAAATTCTTTCCTCCTTATGCTAGCAGAATCGCAACAAATTGAATTCATTGATATAGAAGAATAAAGTTTCATAAATAACGAAAAGTATAAATAAAATCTTATAATAAAGAATAAAAACATTGTTTATAAGTAAATTTTTTTTTCCTCCTTATACTAGTAGAATCGCTACAAATTGAATTCATTGATAATAAGTGTAATTAAAGTAATTTATTTATAAAATTTTATTTATAAATAAATTACTTTCTTTTTTGGTTTATTGAAAAGATTGAATAGAATCCATTGATGGCTTATATTGCCTTGGACAATTTATTTTTCAAAAAAAAAAAAAAAAAAAAAAAAAAAAAAAAAAAAAAAAAAATGAATTATTTAAAATTGGATTTAAAAGTATTATTAGAAAATCGTATTTATTTAATAAAAAAAAATTGTTCCTTAATTTATTCAAATTGCTAATTCTCTTAAATAATTATAGAAAATTTTCTTTAAAATTAATTTTACTATACCGAATGAATTTTAAAACTCAAAACACTATGCATATAAAGGTTAACAAGAAATCTTTTTAGCTTTAAGAATGTTAGATGAAATCTTTTTTTCTCTGTTTTAGCTGAAACAGTATTTATTTGTACTGGGGAGTATTTAATAGATTAAATGCATTATCCTTTTATCATTTGTGTAGTTCAATTCTTTCTTCTTTTTAAGCAAGAAAATTGCATTTTCCAAATCAGACTGAAATCCATTTAATCCTATAACTAACTTTTCTTATTATTTTCTAGAAAATCATTTATAGTTTCTGTTCATTTGAATTAAATTTTTATTCTCTTTCTTTCATTTTAGATTAAATTCTAATTCTTTTTTAAAGTTAATTTAAAGTGAAAAGCCAATTGAGTAATTTAAGTTTTAAAAATACTATTTGGACATTTGGTAATAATTTATACTTCTAAGATGTACATTTCGTACAAGTTTTAAAGAAATTAAATTTAGGTATACTTTGAGAGATAAGAAAGGAGAGCTAAATATAAGGAATGTTTTGCATAATATAACTGAAATAAATTTAAGATAAAGAATAAAACAATATATTTAAAATAATCTTTCTTTGTTTTGATGTAAAAAGATAAATAACAGATAAATTTAATTGAAATTATATTTAACTATAGATATTCAGTCTAATATTTAAAATATACTACATTTCATCTTCATCATCAGAGGGGCAACTGCCCCATTGTGGGCCAAGGCCGTCTGCCTACTGGCAGATAACGAGACGTGAGACCGCCCTACTAGCCATATTATCAGCCATATTAGTCCGGGACCTATCGGTTTAAAGTGGATTCCGAACCACTACAAACATACATGCCACCGCTAGGGTTAGAACCCGAAACCTGTATCACGGAGATCCAAAGAGCTTCTGGTCCCTTAGCCACTAGGCCCATATACTACATTGGGTTAAATAAAACAATTTCGTCCTTAGCATGATATATTAATTCATAAAATTGTGCATAATAAGCTTTTATTAAATTTGAATGTAATTTAAAAACTATTAAATTTTTTTTTTTTTATTAATGGTCTTAATTTTCTGCGAAGGTAATCATGTTTAATATTAAAAAAAAATATTGTTCAAACACTCGCAAACGCACAACACATTCCTATACAAGTACACAATTTTTTTGTAACAACTTGGCTTGACTTAATACCAATACAATTCCTCTTTTTTTTGGTCTAATATTGAAAGAATAAATAAAATAGAATGTACTTACAAAATTAGATTTCTTTTTGTCTTTATAATTCAAAAATTGAAAAATTAAAGTTTTTCTACAAACAAAATTCAAAAAGATAAATATTAATAAAGAAAAATAAATATTAATAGATACACTTAATTGAACAAAATTTCAATTAAAAAGCTCCAATCTATAAGTTAAAATATGCCTTCATGTGATTAAACAAAACACTTTTCTCCTTGGCATGGGATGACAACTTATAAAATTGTGCATAATAAGCTTTTCTAAAAATTTTAATACCTATTAAATTGTTCATTTTTATTAATAATCTTAACTGTCTGCGAATGAAATCATGTTTAATTTTAAAAATAATACTCTTCACACACGCGCGAACGCGTAATTCATGCCTATGCGAGCACATAATTTTTTGGCAACAACTTGTCTTGACTTAATACCAATACAATTGCTTTTCCAACTCGTAGCAATGTGCACCGCTGATGAGCATTAGGGTGATTCAATTCACTCACGGCTTTGTTGTAGACATTTCGAAAAACGAGGAGATTTGTAAAGTTCAGCATCTTGCCTCGTTAGACTACCTGGTGGAGTTTTTCCGCGTTTTCTCCTTTAAGATAGCCAATGCGGCGATAATTTCCCCTTAAAAGTCCTCCCGGAAGGCACTGACCTCCTTCTTCAGTGATACGGAGCTGAAGTCAGACTTCTACCTGCGGCTGCTCTGTCGCAACAGAAGCTGCTACCTTTCCCTCCGTCCATGAGTAGATCACTCATGGGGGTGTCCATCCCATTGCAGGACATTGAGGATTAGACACAACACACACATGAACATATTGTTCGCCCAGGCATAAACGCAAACTCATGCCTAAACAAGCAACAACAAGCTCATGCATAACGCATGCCTGAACAATTTTTGTACAATTTGCCTATACAAACACATTTGTCTTAATTTAGTACCAATAATTTTTTTTTTTGTCTAATGCCGAAAGAATAAATACAGTAGAATGCACTTGTTAAAAAAATTACATTTCTTTTGTTTATCATACTTAAAAAATTGAAAATATAAAAGAGTTTTTCAAGACACAAAACAATGCTTGAAGAATACCTTACCGTATAATTTATTAGCAACAACATTCATATGATTACCTTTCACGACATTCAATTTCGCTCATTCGTTTCCTTTTCATTGCTTTGTTTACCCATCAATAAAAATAACGAGCACATAAAGTATCCCAATTAGTTCTGAGGATACATTGCATCTTTAAGAAGATATAAAAAAAAAAACTCTCAATAAAGAGTAACATAAAGACAGTACTAGTGACCCACAAAAAACAGAACGCATATTACACGCATTTTTCATCTACAACCCCAAAATAATTGCCCATGCAACCAACAAGCATAACCAACTATTCTCTAACAATAACAAAAGGGTCTTTCTTACCTATAAAAATAACCAACCGGTGCCCAATTATTTTAAACAAATCGAATACCACAATGCCTTAACAAATTTCCTTAAAGAAGTACTGTACCACACTGGTGAATGAACCGCTTTTCTGGTAGTATCTTGTGGTACTACCATCGTGATATAAAAGATGTTTTGGGGAAGGGCACGTGTCGTTGCCTAGCAACCGATGTCTCACTTTCTCCGGATCTATTTCCCTTCGAACAAAAGAATAGTATTTGACGGGGATGGAGAGAATCTTCCATTTGTTGTCCACCCCCACCTACAGGTTCTTCCTCAGAAGATAAAGGAGCTTGGAGGGTGGGTCATATCCGTGCCTAAAGAACTCACTTATCAGAAATTGCTGATGCTAGGTGCCATTCAGAATGGGCTGTTAGGCGGCTCCTTCTTTTGTATCTGGCAACCGGGGGTGGATAGTCAGATGGATGCGAAGTGAAGAAACCAATTATCTGCGAATTTGTCGTTTTACGGGCGTATTCATTGATGGACATTCCATGGGGAAGATAATGTAACGAATGCGCGTGGTAATTTGCAACTTTGGATTTGGTTGACACTGTTGTTTGTGAAGGGGGTTTATGATATTGTTTAGCCTGAACGTGTTATAAAAATGTGTTAAGTGCTTTTTGCAAAGTGCCAAAGTTTTTAATAAGTGATTTTTATAAAATAGTGTCTTTTGACCTTTTAGGAATATGATTGAGTTGTTTGATTTTGTTCCTGTAACTGACTTATATATTTTGTGACTTTATTTTAATTTTGCATATTTTTTTAATAATAGTATTATTACTAGTATCAATTATTGTGTTAGAATATTATAAACACGATTTATGAATTGATACAACACGATTTATGAATTGATACAAAATAATTTAATAGATGCATACGGTTTATCAATTGAAGCAACATTATATAATAGATGCATTTGATTTACCAATTGACGCAACATAATTCAAATACATATGATTTATTACGAGTTTACGAGTTTTTTTTCCCATACGATACGCACATGCAGGATAGTTCTCCCAAAAGTCCTCCCCGAAGGCAGTGCCCTCCTTTTACAACGACTCGAAGCCAAGTCAGACTTCTACCTACGGGTGCTCCATCGCAACAGAAGCTGCCCCCTTTTCATCCATGATTAGACTACTTATGGGATGTCTGTCCTGCGCAGCCTGACACTGATTATACAACACAAAGTCTCATTTTGTAACTAATTTTAAATAACAATTGAACATTAAATAGGTGTACTTGAACTGAGTCCTAAACCTCTTCATTGCAAAGCCATGAGCTACTTCCCATGGACCATTTAATTTAATTAAACCATTTATGAATATCTTGGGGTTCCGTTAACAACTACTGGTTCTGCAACACAACAAATGGTGCCCTTTCCCTACATCTACGATAGATTACTCATGGGGTAACTGTCCTGCACTATTGAACACTAAACATTAATCACTACAGCAATTCATTTTTTGTCTAATCTGGAAAGAATAAATAAAACAGAAGTTACACAAAATAAATTTCTTTTGTTTATTATAATTCAAAAATTTAAAAAATAAAAGTTTTTCTACAAACTAAACAATACTTGAAGAACTCTTTACTGTGCAATTTATTAACAACAATATCCATATGATTACCTTTCACCAGATTCAATTTCAATTTTTCGTTTCCCTTTCATTACTTTGTTTACCCATAAATAAAAATAACGAGCCCATAAAGAATCCCAATTAGTTCTTAAAGATTCAATGTATCTTCAGAAGATAAAAAAAAAACTCACAATAAAGAGTAGCATAAAGACAGTACTAGTGACCCACAAAAAACAGAACGCATATTACACGCATTCTTCATCTACAACCCCAAAATAATTGCCAGCAAGCATAACCAACGATTCTCTAACAAAAAAGAGGCTTTGTTACGTACAAAAATAACCAGCCGGAGTCCAATTATTTTAAACAAATCGAATACCACAATGGCTTAACAAATTTCCTTAAAGGAGTTCTGCACCTCACTGGTGAATGAACCCTCTTTTCTGGTAGTATCTTGTGGTACTATCATCGTGATAGAAAAGATGTTTTGGGGGAGGGCACGTGTCGTTGCCTAGCAACCGATGTCTCACTTTCTCCGGATCTATTTCCCTTCGAAGAAAAGAATAATCATCGACAGGGATGGAGAGAATCTACCATTTGTTGTCCACCCCCACCTACAGGTCCTTCCTCAGAAGACAAAGGAGCTTGGAGGGTGGGTCATATCCGTGACCTAAAGAACTCACTTATCAGAAATTGCTGATGCTAGGTGTCGTCAGGATGGGCTGTTAGGAGGCTCCTTCTTTTGTATCTGGCAACCGGGGGGGGATAGTTAGATGGATGCGAAGTGAAGAAACCAATTATCTGTAACTTGTCGTTTTACGAGGGTATTCAGTGATGGACATTCTATGGAAAGGTAGATAATGTAACGAATTCGCGTGGCAATTTGCAACTTTGGATTTGGTTGACACTGTTGTTTGTGAAAGGATTTATGATAATATTTAGGCTGATTGTGTCATAAAAATATGTTAAATGTTTTTTCAAAGTGCAAAAGTTTTTAATAAGTGATTTTATAAAATAGTGTCTTTGACCTTTTAGTAATGCAACTGAGTTATTTGATTTTTTTCTCTGCATCTGAGTTATAAATGTTGTGACTTTATTTTGACTTTGCAAAAGAAATTAATAAAAAAAAATTAATTATAATATTATTATTAATTTATAATATTCTAAACACAATAATGGGTAATGTAAGATTTATTATTTGATACAATATAACTCATCAAATACAATATGATTCATTAAAATGTAATTAAATTAATAAAATTATAAAATTTATATGATATAATTCAATAATTGACGGAATATGATTGAATTATAGATCAATATATAAAGCAATCCGTGATTCATTATTATATGATAATATATATAATCCATGATAATATATGATTCAATAATTAAAGCAATATCACAAAAATAGTTGCATTAATTGTTGTTAAACAACGAGTAATTGGTATACAAGATTATGCAACAATATTCTTATAAGCTAATTGGAGTTCTCATGATGCTGTATTTTCTGCCATATTATTTTATTTGCCTCATAAATCGCAACTTAAGGCAACATTGTGTTCATGCTTGTTAAAATAAGAACGAGTACCAAACATAACAAGTGATCAATTCAATTTTAAGTTTACTTTTAAGACCAGTAATAAAGACAATATAATAATAACAATATCCATATGATTATCTTTCACTAGATTCAATTTCAAGTAGTTTCCTTTTCAATACCTTGTTTACACATAAATAAAAATAACGAGCATATAAAGTACCCCTATTAGTTTTTGAAGGTTCAATGTATCTTTAGACAAAAAGTCTCAGTAAAAAAAAAAGAACTCTCAATAAAGAGAAACATAAAGACAACACTAGTGACCCACAAAAAAAAAAAACCCCCAACCATGAATACACATATTAGACTCATTTTTCATCTACAACCCCAAAATAATTGCCCATACAACCAAACAAGCATAACCAACTGTCCTGTAATAAAAAAAAAAGGGGCTTTGTTACATATAAAAATAACCAACCGGTGCCCAATTACTTTAAACAAATGGAATACCACAATGGCTTAACAAATTTCCTTAAAGAAGTACTGTACCACACTGGTGAATGAACCACCTTTCTTGTAGTATCTTGTGGTACTACCATCGTGATATAAAAGATGTTTCGGGGGAGGACACGTGTCGTTGCCCAGCAACCGATGTCTCACTTTCTCCGGATCTATTTCCCTTCGAACAAAAGAATAGTCTTTGACAGCGATGGAGAGAATCTTCCATTTGTTGTCCACCCCCACCTACAGGTCCTTTCCTCAGAAGAAAAAGGAGCTTGGAGGGTGGGTCATATCCGTTGCCTAAAGAACTCACTTATCAGAAATTGCTGATGCTAGGTGCCATCAGAAATGGCTGTTAGGATGCTCCTTCTTTTGTATCTGTCAACTTGCGGGGTGGATAGTCAGATGGATGCGAAGTGAAGAAACCAATTATCTGTAACTTGTCGTTTTACGAGGGTATTCGGTGATGGACATTCCATGGGGAAGATAATGTAATGAATTCGCGTGGCAATTTGCAACTTTGGATTTGGTTTGACAATGTTGTTTGTGAAGGGGGTTTATGGTATTGTTTAGGCAAAAACGTGTTATAAAAATGTCTTAAGTGCTTTTTCAAATTGCCAAAGTTTTTAATAAGTGATTTTTATAAAATAGTGCCTTTGACATTTTAGGAATACAATTGAGTTATTTGGGGGTTTTTTTCTGCATCTGAGTTATAAATTTTATGACTTTATTTTAAATTTGCAGAAAGTTTTTAAAATATAATTAATAATAATATTATTAATTTATAATGACATTCATAATAAAATAATTGATGCAATAGGATGCAATTTATTTGCTTTAATTCATTGATGCAACATAATTCAATAGATACATATTTATTAAGTGATGCAACATAATTCAATAGATATACATAATTATCTGGGGGTGTTGGAATTTTATCGGTTTTCCCCCATACGATACGCACTTTCGAGGTAGTTTTCCAGAAAAGTCCTCCCTGAAGGCATTGCCCTCCTTCTTCAGCGACTCGGAGAGAAGTCAGACTTCTAACTATAGTTGCTAAATCGTAACAAAGTTGCCCCCTTTCTCTCCAAAAACGAGTAGATTACTTACGGGTGTGGCTGTCATCCACTACCGAACACTGAAGATTAGTCACAATTTTTTTTTTTGTCTAATGTTGAAAGAATAAATAAAGCAGAAACTAAAAATACATTTACAGTTACGAAAAGTAAAAATACATTTCCTTTGTTTATTATTACTCAAAAATTGAAAAATAAATGTCTTTCTACAAGCAAAACAATACGTGAAGAACATTTTACCATGCAATTTATTAGTAACAATATTGAAAGGATTACCTTTCACCAGATTCAGTTTCATTCTTTCGTTTCTCTTTCATTTAGTTTATTTACCCATAAATAAAAATAACGAGCATATAAAGAACCCCAATTAGTTCTTGAAGATTCAGTGTATCTTTAGACAAAAAGTCACCGTAAATAAAAACTCTCAATAAAGAGAAACATAAAGACAGTACTAGTGACCCACAAAAAACAGAACCCTAACTATGAATACACATATTAGAAGCATTTTTCATCTACAACCCCAAAATAATTGCCCATGCAACCAACAAGCATAACCAACTGTTCTGTAACAAAAAAGGGGCTTTGTTATATTCAAAAATAACCATCCGAACCCAATTATTTTAAACAAATCGAATATCACAATGGCTTAACAAATTTCCTTAAAGAAGTACTGTACCACACTGGTGAATGAACCTCCTTTCTTGTAGTATCTTGTGGTACTACCATCGTGATAGAAAAAGATGTTTTGTGGGGAAGGACACGTGTCGTTGCCTAGCAACCGATGTCTCACTTTTCCGAATCTATTTCCCTTCGAACAAAAGAATAGTCTTTGACAGCGATGGAGAGAATCTTCCATTTGTTGTCCACCCCCACCTACAGGTCCTTCCTCAGAAGATAAAGGAGCTTGGAGGGTGGGTCATATCCATTTCCTAAAGAACTCACTTATCAGAAATTGCTGATGCTAGGTGCCATCAGAAAGGGCTGTTAGGATGCTCCTTCTTTTGTATCTGGCAACCGCGGGGTGTTCCTAAAAGATAGTCAGATGGATGCGAAGTGAAGAAACCAATTATCTGTGACTTGTCTTTTTACGAGGGCATTCAGTGACGGACATTATATGGGAACATAGATGATGTAACGAATTCGCGTGGCAATTTGCAACTTTGCATTTGGGTCTGGATTTGGTTGACACTATTGTTTGTGAAGGGGGTTTATGATATTGTTTAGGCAGAACGTGTTATAAAAATGTGTTAAGTGCTTTTTCAAAGTGCGAAAGATTTTAATAAGTTTTTTTTTTATAAAATAGTGTCTTTGACCTTTTAGGAAAAAATTGAGTTATTTAAGTTTTTTTTTCTGCATCTGAGTTATAAATGTTGTGAAGTTGTTAATTTTGGAAAAGGAATTATTTAAAATTTAATTAATATATTAATATTGGTTTATTTTATTTTATAATGAGGTTCTTAGCAGAATAATTGATACATTATGATTAATTCATTTATGCAACATAATTCAATAGATAAATTGATTTATTAATTAATGCAATATAATTGAATTATTGATAATGATTCAATAATTAATGCTATATGACTGTTGCATCAATCTTTGTTAAACACTGAGTTGTACCCATCAATTATTCAGCAATACTCTTTTGAATATTGTTGTATTTTATACCATATTGTTTTTATTAGTCTCTTAAATCGCATCTTAACACAGCATTGTGTTCATGTGTGTTAATAAGAAGAAAGAGTATCAAACTTAAGAGGTGAGAAGTTAAACTTTAAGTTTATTTTTAAGATCAGCAATCAAGACAACCTGGTTTATAATACAATTTTCTATGAAACTAAATATATTTATGTGGTAAATTTCATATAAGGGGCCTGAGGGATGAGTGACTGGCGCTTGGAACCATAACTTTCGGGTTCGAATACCAAATTGCTGTGAATGAATGCTTGTAGTGGTTCAGAATCCAGCCTAAACGCAGGTACCGGTCTAATATGAATGTTGAGGGCAGGGCTGACAATTAAATAAAAATAAAAATAATATCTTGTGTTCCGGAATCCACCAGTAGGCAGAAGGCCTTTCCCACCATGGGATTGTCGCGCCATTGAAAATGATTATCGCGCCATTTCTTATCAATTTCAAAATGAGAAAATTTAGAACGCTTGCTTTTCTTGAATTTTTAAAAAGTTTCTTTGATATATGATCAAAAATTAGTTAGAAATATAATTAATTTAAATTAAATAAAGATAAAAAGTTTCCATTTTACGACCACGACTTGATAGAGTAAATAACGGATAGAAAGTTTTGAAATATCCTTACAAATTATTTCTTTGTTCTTACCTTAGTTCGCACATTGATATTTAATAGATGAATTGTTGATGAGAAAATACTTGTTTAGATAAAAGAAAAAGCCATATTTAAATTTGAATAATCCGTATTTATTACAATTATATAAAAAATGGGTAAATATAAATGGGATATGAATTAATATAATGATGTTTTCGAATTATCTTTAAATTATTTTTTATCAAATGTTTCGTTGTTTTATAAATTTGTACTTCACAATTTAAGACCTTTAACAGTAGATAAAAATGTATACAATCTTATATGTATACAACCGTCGAATTATTAAAACCTTTCTTTTTATCCCACTTGGTTGACAACACCATCTAGACCAAGTCTAGGAATCCGTGCAGTCTCATAGTAGGTGGGAGGGGGGGCAGTTTCTGTTGTGATGGAGCACCGGTAGGTAGAAATCTGACTCGGCTCCGTGCCGCTGAAGAAGGAGGACAGTGCCTTCCGGGAGGACTTTTAGGGAAACTACCCCAGTATTTCCTTATCGTATGGGGAAAACCCGGAAAACTCTCAACAGGTAGTCTGACTCACGAGGTAAAAAACTGAACGCCTCAAACGCCATCAAGCCTCCTCGTTTTTTGAAAGTGTCTAGAGCAAAGCCACCAGTGGAATGAACCTCCGTTCTAACGCTCACCACTAACGCTCGAGCGTTGTAATTGAGCTACGAGTCAGGCTTTAAAGCCTCACACTTTATTACACAAGTTCAGACTTAAAAGGCCAGCAAAATTGATATTTTGTGATATAAACTGTTTTTGCGCAGCGATATATTTCAATTTTGTTGTGAAAAAGCATACTGATCTGTTTCCATGAAAGTTGAGCCATCCTGCATATAAATGTTTTTTTTTTTTTTTTTAATATTTGGTTACCTTCAAGTTAAAAAAAAAAAATCATACTTTTCTTAAAAATATATGTTACAAAACTAAATAAACCTAAAGCACTTGGTTACTGATAAAACAATCTTTGAAATATTACTCCAAGAACCTACTATTCAAGCTTATATAAAATTGCTTTAGTATACTGGAGTATTTCATTAATAATTTTTAGTAATACCCTAATTCAATATGCGATCTAATAGTGTTTTTCTTTATTATATCTCATCTATCTACTATCACATATTTCTACAAGCCGTATTGTGTACAACTTTCTAAGTTTTAAGATAACAGTCGACCAGGCAAGTATGGGAAATTCTAGCTGAATTCTTTGATCTTACAGAAATAAAAATGCTACTTTCTCAGAAATATCGCTCCTCGAATTTAATTTTGTACTTTCAATTAGTGAAAGCTTTGCCATTAGAGTACTTGAAGTCTAAGAGTTGGTTTGTTCTTAACATTCGAGACTGATTGCGTAACTCCATTACTTCTTATAAAAGACTGAAAGGTATAATGTTTCTCTTAAATTAGTTTAAAAGCTTGTTCTTAAAAGGATGTGGCATGGCTAATGCAGTTAAACAGATGATAAGTTATTGTAAATATTGAGCTCGAAAGTTTATTTTTAAAATGATTCTGAACATGTTTAAAATTTTATTGCCGAGTTAATTAGTTTCTGATCGATTTTGCTTAAATATGCCTTTTCTGTGTGATTTAGGTTTTTAAATTTAGTTTTGACTGGTTAAAAATGCATGAAAAGTGCAATGTAAATGGAAAGAAATAAAAAAAAATCGAAAGAAAAAGAATTGTAAATAATCAAAGGAAAAATATAAAAGTTATTTCAAAGGAAAAATATTGCAAAAAATGAGTTAGATAAAAAAAATCTTTATTTTAAACTTGTAAAATATAAAGGGCCTGATGGCTGAGTAACTAGCGTTTTGGTGCTCTGTGCCGTAGGTTTCAGGTTCGAATTCCGGCGGTGCCACGGCTGTTTGTAGTGGTTCGGCATCCACTTTAATCGGTAGGTCCAGGTCTAATGTGACCGTAGAGCGTTAGGCGTAGGGCTGACAACCCTGCCCCTTAAAAATAGAAAAACTTCCACTATCTAGAAATCGGCCAGAAGGCAGACTGCCTTGGCCCACCATGGGCTGTTGCGCCACTGCTGATGATGATATAGAATATAAATTGTATCTAATATCATTTTAAATATATAAATTTGTATATCATATAAATTGTGTTCATATACTTAACCAAAAAGTTTTTTTTAAAATAAATTCCAGAAATTACTAATAAATTTTTTAAAAAATATGAAACCTAAATAGAAAATATTAAATATATATAAAATAAGTTATGTAAGTAAAAAAAAATGAAACTTTAAAAATTTAATTTTGTTTTAAAGACTTCATTTGGACATTCTATAAGAATTGATAATACGTGTTTAATTGTAATACATTGAACTGAAATATTACACCGATATTCTTATGAAATGTTTTTGTTAATGTTTAAAAAAATTGTTTATTTTATGTTTATTTAAAAATTATTTATTACATTATTATTTGTTTAAATAAATTTATTTTTTTTTCATGCTTTATCTAAAATGCTTTATAGAAATTCTTTACATGAAAAAAAAAAAGATTATACAATCAATATTTAAATAAAATCTAAACAAATCCTTTTGTTTACTTAATTCAATTGTGAATCTCATTTCGGAAACCACAAATTATTTTATAACATTTAAGAAATATGTCATTTCAACAAATTTGAAAAATCGATGAGTCTTTTAGGTATATTTTTAGAACATTCTAGTATTTAAAAGGTGTAGAGTTATAATCATTATTTCTTTTGTTACTTTCTATCACTTTTTAGCATTTTTGTGGATTTCGCAAAACTCATGTTCCCTTAGGTCAGACCAACCCTAATGATCTTGCGGCCCACTTTGAAATGTATCATTATTACTTGGGCATATAAAATTATATATCCCCATATTAGATTTAGACCCCCTAAACACTTTTTTGGAGTGAAAAATTGAAACATAATGAGACATTATTTTTGTATTTACAATGCGCGTTTAGTATCATTATTATTATATATCTACTAAGAATAATAGTAAAGAAATATAGAACCCTAAAAAAGGAAATATATATAAATAAACGAAATATATATAAATAAACGAAATATATATATATAAACATATAAAATGAAATCATTAAAAAAATATTTATTTTACTAGTGCTATATTTTTTTCTCCACTCTTTCACTTAGCTTTCGCAACTCGATCTCAATTTGGGTATTTGCACATTGTAATGGGTCTTGCAGGTTAGCTTATGTTATGTTTTGTATTGATCAATTTCACTTTCGAAAAAAAAAAAAAAAAAAAACCCAGGTTTAAGTTGAATACAGAGCGCTGACAATTTTTTGCAACGTATTTCTCAAATTGGAAAATTTCTTTTGTGACGTAAGTGTTGTAAAAATCTATTTTTGATTGTGATGTTTCAAAATGCGTTTTAATTCAATATTGCATTGTAAGTCAACCAGTTCCATTTCGAGATATTCTGGGGCCGACTCGATTTCAACATGAAAGAGAGATGAATACATTTCAAAAATTTTGTTGTATTTGTCTAACTATTAAATTTAATTTGCCTTCAAAATCAGCTGTAAGAGCTCTTATTTCTTTTGCATATTTGATGTAATTTTGAATATATGGATGCACGCATAATGCATTGGTTTTCACTACTTTGCACATTATAAAATAATATATTTTGAAAACGTGTGATAAATCTCAGGGGCCACCCCTGCCTTAGGTGATGCTTATAAATCATTTTTTATTTATTTTTTGGTCCATTTTCTACGAGGTATTCTATTTTATATTGTAATTTGTTTGACATCATGACTTTTCTACGACAAAAAGCTGAAGAATTTCTTGTTTAAATGGATGTTTTTAACTTGATGTTTTTGATAAAAAATATTTTAAACTAAAATATTAGCAGCTTTGATAAAACAGTTTTACTGTTATAAAACTTAAATAACTTTTTATTATGTCTACTCTAAGTCAAACATGGTCGAAGAAAATTAAACAGGTATACTGCACTTAGTATTGCAGCTGTCTACAAACCTATGTACTTGAGTTAGGATGCTATGATTGTGACATAGACGTCTAGACATAACACTCATGTCTCTAAGTGAAAGTTTAACTGTGAGTTAAACGTGTACTTAAGGGGGAAGGGAAATGTATTTCTCAGTAGTTGCTAATAACTGATATTTATTTACTTACCAGTTTTACGTAAATTTTATTGAAATTTTAATAATTACGTTTAGTTTTTAAAACTATGAACGTTACTCAGCCATATAATTCAGTTTTAAAATCTAAAAGTTTAAATGATATTTTCAGGCCATAAAACAAAATGTAAAAGGTGCCCGATCAAAATTTAAAAAACTGATTTTTAAATAAAACTCTAATATGCACATATGATACAAAATGTTAATACAGTTAATAAATAAATCGCTTATGTTGTTTAATAACGCATTTGTATACATTTGTCGTTTACATTGTTTTATAATGCAATTTATTAACGTTTAATTGTTTTATACATGTTATATATATGTACAAAATATATATAGAACAATATCTATACAGAATAGCACACACACATGCATATATATATATGTATATATACATAAATTATTTTAAGTTAAATAAGGCAATTTATTACATTTATCATTTATATTTTTCTAAAATTCAGTTTATTAATGTTTAATTTATATATATATATATACAGAGAGATAGAGACAAAAAAAAATATCGCCGACATTTCCCTACAACACTTTAACCGAACTTGTATTTCAGATTATTTTATATATGAAATATATTAATATATTTAATATATTTTATATATTTCATATTATTTTATATATATTTCATATTATTTTATATTTTATATATTTCATATTAATTTTTATTATGTATAAAAATTAATTTTAACATAAAAAATGTTGGAATAACAATTTGTTCTTTTCTAAAAAGCTAGAGTAAATTTTATGAAAAAGTAAAAAATAAATGAAACAAGATTTTAAATAATAAAACATAATAATTATTTGAAACTAAGATTTTATTGACATATTTCCAATGTTTCTAAACAGCTTTGACATTTCAAAAAAGGATCCTTTTAATCCCTTTAATAACTGCTTTCTGCCCTTGTTTTGGGCTCAATAACAGAAACTATTAACTTACCAATTTAGAAAAGATCATTTCCATTCTTTGCAATAATACTTTACCCTAATACGTGGGAAGCGTACACCACGTAATTATGCAAAATAAAACACACTTCTGTAACCTTTGTTAATCTGGCACTTCCACTTAATGTTTGAGTCTGATGGGCTTTTTATTACGTCATTATACAAGTTCAATTACAATTAAAGAACACTAGAGTACTCCAGAGAGCCAGCTCTCGAAGATGAAGCAGATCAATAAAATGCCATTAACAAAAGACGTTTCCGTTCAAGGATTCATAGCAGTATGGAAGAAAAATGCCCTCATAATCGTTAACTTCTATTAACAGCATTTGTATCTGCTTCTCTTAGACCGACACGGTTTCATTGGTTTTCAAGCTTTGGAGACCCCTTTCCATTACTGGGTGCCCCTTTGTGAAAGTTGCTGGGCTCATTCCCAGAATAGACCGCTGGCAAGTTGAGTGGTTGAATCTCTCGCTGTTGAGATTTGTTCTCAAAAGGGAGTTTTTGGAGAAGGGATCTTTTGACGTTGTTGCCGAAGGGATCAAACAAATAACATACCAAGAATTTTTAAGAAGAATATTGTTAATAGAGATTCAAATCCTTAAGATTGTCTTTTATGGAAGAAAATAATATAACCGATTAATTATGTTATAGAAAAATATTAATTGCAATATTTAATGTAACATAATCTCTCTCTATATATATACTACTGGGCCCAAAAAGTAAGACTAATGTTTATTTTTTTTTTCAAAACCTCTTTATTTATTCTTCCAAATTTATTTCATTGCCTTCAGAGTAATGCCCTCTTGGACACAATGCACTTATGCCAACTGTTTTCTCAATCTTATGCAAGCTAAAAAGTAATTGGACGGGATGGCCTTTCAAAGTGCGGCCGATTCACGTTGAATCTCTTCAATCGACTCAAAACGGTGTCAAACTCAAACATTCCCACACTCCACGTGTTATATATATATATATATATATTGTTGTTCTATATGTAGATTATATTAAATAATTCCATAAATCGTTTATATTGTTCTATAATGCAATTTGTTGCATTGTTTTATTCCATAATCGAAGCGAATCTTCAAGATTTAAAACTCGTTTAACAATATTATTTTAAAAACAACTTTAGCCTGTTAACTAATCGATTCGAAAGCAACTTCAAAAAAATTCCCTTTCCCCAAAAATATTTCAAACTTAACAGCAGGAGACTCAACCACTTTCCGGTCTATTTCTGGGAATGAACCCAGCAACTTTCACAAGGGGGCACCCAGTAATGGAAAGGGGGAACTCCAAAACTCGAAACGAATCAACCGTGTCGGTCCAAGTGAGGCAGATACAAATGCTGTTAATAGAAGTTAACGATTATGAGGGAATTTTTCTTCCATACTGCTATTAAAACTTGAAGGAAAACGTCTTTGTTAATGGCATTTTATTGATATGCATTATCTTCGAGAACGTGTTCACTGGAGAGAAAAGTGTACTTTAATGGCAATTGAACTTGTATAATGACGTAATAAAAAAGTCCCATCAGACGCAACATTAAGTGGAAGTGCTAGATTAAGAAAGGATACAGAAGTGTGTTTTATTTTACATAATTACATGGTCCTCGTATTAGGGGAAAGTATTATTATAAGAATGAAAATGATCTTTTCTAAACTGGTAAGTTAATAGTTTCTATTACCTGGCAAGGAAAGGTCAGAAAGCAGTTATTAAAGGGATTAAAAGGATCCATTTTTCTGAAATGTGAAAGCTGTTTTGAAACATTGGAAATATGTCAATAAACTCTTAGTTTCAAATCATTGTTAGTGTTTGATTACTTAAAATTTAGTTTCATTTATTTTTATTTTTTATATTTGCTCTTGTTTTTTAGAAAAGAAAAAATTGGTGTTCCAACGTTCTTTATGTTAAAATTGCTTTTATAAACCAGTTGTAGAATAATATAAAATGCATGTTTGATTAATACGTTGTAGGAAATATTAGGCCATATTTCTCTCTCTGTGTGTATATATATATGTGTCAGTACTATTGATTTGTAAGTACTGAAGAATTGAAAAATTCTGTTAATGAATGCCATTTCGATTAAGTAAGAAATTTTGTGAAACAATTTGGTTTAATGATTCCATCTGTAGCCCAATACTATAGAACGATATCGTTTATTCGTTACTATATCATTTCCTACTGACGAACGATATCGTTTCCCACTGACAACCTTTGTTGAGCTCGCTATCATTCCCACTGGAACATTTGCATGTCAATAATAAGTAATTATATTACGTTAAATAATGCGATTAATCGTTTATATTTTTCTGTAATGTAGTTCATTAATGTTAATATATATATATGTATATATTGTTGTTCTACATATAGATTATAACTAATGCAATTAATAGATCCTATAATACAATTATTTGTTTATATTGTTCTATATTGCAATTTCTTACATTGTTTTATTCCATAATCAAAGCGAATCTTCAAGTGTTTAAAACTCAATTAACCAGATACTTAGCCTATTATTTATTCAATCCATTCGGCAAACAACTTCAAAAGATTCACTTTCCTACAAAAACTCCCTTTGAGAACAAACTTCAACAGCAGGAGACATAACCACTCAATTTGCAAGCTGTCTTTTCTGGGAATGAACCCAGCCACTTTTACAAAGGGGCACCAAGTAATGGAAAGAGGACTCCAAAGCTTGAAACGAATCCACCGTGTCGGTCTAAGAGAAGCAGATACAAATGCTGTTAATAGAAGTTAACGAATATGAGAGCATCTTTCTTTCATACTGCTATGAATCTTGAAGGGAAACGTCTTTGTTAATGGCATTTTATTGTCTGCTTCATCTTTCGAGAACGAGTTCTCTGGAGAGAACAGTGTACTTTAATTGCGATTGAACTTGCATAATGACGTAATAAAAAGCCCATCAGACGCAACATTAAAAGTGGAAGTGCCAGATTAAGAAAGGTTACAGAAGTGTGTTTTATTTTGCATAATTACGTGGTCCTCGTATTAGGGTAAAGTATTATTACAAGAATGGAAATGTTCTTTTCTAAACTGGTAAGTTAATAGTTACTTTGCCAAAGAAAGGTCAGAAAGCAGTTATTAAAGTGATTAAAAGGATCCTATTTCTAAATGTCAAAGATGTTAAAAAACATGCCAATAAACTTTTAGTTTCAATCAATTATTAGTGTTTTATTATTTAAAATTGAATTTCATTTATTCTTTTATTTTTTCATAAAATTTACTCTTGTCTTTTTAGAAAAGAACACATGATTATTCCAACGTTTTTTATGTTATAATTCATTTTTATATATCAGTTTTAAAATAATATAAAAATACAAATTGAGATAAAGGGTTGTAGGAAAGTATTGGAGATATTTCAATCACTATATATATGTATCTATATATATATAAACATATATAACGTTGATTTGTTAGCACTGAGGAATTCGAAAATTCTGTTAATGATTGATTTAGATTAAGTAAGTAATTGATTTAATAAATCTTTTTTGGTCTAATGATTCCATCTGTACAAAAACGAGATATTTGTTCCTACTGTCACCCTCTGTTTGCCATTCTTGCTGCAACATTTAATTGTCAATAATAAATGATTATATTATGTTAAATAAGGCGATTAATGAATTCTAAAATGCAATTAATCGTTTATATTGTTCTATAATGCTGAACATTATATATATATATATATATATATATATATATATACATGTATATATGTATATATATATATATATATATATATATATATATATATATATATATATATATATATATATATATACATGTATATATATATATATATATATATATATATATATATATATACATGTATATATTATATATATATATATATATATATATATATATATACACACATATATACATGAAAACATATTTGTAGAGCACTATTTACATAAAATAGCATCCCCCTATGGGTTTCTCTCTCTCTCTGTATATATATATGCATAGAACATCTCTCAATCTGTATATCTATCTATCTATCTATATATGTATATATATAAAAGAACGATATATATGTATAGAATAACATCCTCACACTGCACATGTGTTATATGTATATATATATTGTTGTTCTATACATATATTACATTATATTAAATAATGATATTAATCATTTTTATTATTCCCTAATGTAATTTATTAGATTGTTTTATTCCATAACCAAAGGAATCATCAATGATTTAAAGCTCAATTAACAATATTCTTTGAAAAGATATTTGATCGGTTATTTAGTCAATGCATCTCGTCAATCACTTCAAAAGATTTACTTTCCCCAAAACTCCCTTCTGAGAACTAACTCCAACAACAGGAGACTCAACCACTCAACTTGCAAGTCTGGGAATGTGCCCAGAATCTTTCACAAAGGGGCACCATGTAATGAAAAGGGAGGACTCCAAAAGCTCGGAACGAAACGAATCAACCCTGTCGGTCCAAGTGGGGCAGATACAAATGCTGTTAATATAGAAGTTGACGATTATGAGGGCATTTTTCTTTCATGCTGCTATGAATCCTTGAAGGAAACGTCTTTGTTAATGGCATTTTATTGTTCTGCTTCATCTTCGAGAACGAGCTCTCTGCAGTACTCTAGTGCACTTTAATTGCAATTGAACTTGTATAACGACTTAATAAAAAAGCCCATCAGACGCATCATTATGGAAGTGCCAGATTAAGAAAGGTTACAGAAGTGTGTTTTATTTTATATAATTACATGGTCCTCGTATTAAGGGAAAGTATTATTGCAAGAATGGAACTGATCTTTTCTAAACTGGTAAGTTAATAGTTACTTTTGCAAAGAAAGGTCAGAAAGCAGTTATTAAAGTGATTAAAAGGATCCTTTTTCTAAATGTCAAAGCTGTTAAAAAACATGCCAATAAACTGTTAGTTTCAATCAATTATTAGTGTTTTATTATTTAAAATTGAGTTTCATTTATTCTTTTTATTTTTCATAAAATTTACTCTTTGCTTTTTAGAAAAGAACAATTTGGTATGATGCGTTTTATCAAACGTTGTTTATGATAAAATTCATTTTTATGTATCCGTGAATATAAAATGCAAGTTTGGCTAAAAACGTTGTCGGACAATTTTGGGTGAGATTTTTTGTTAGAAATAAAAGTTAATTTGCTAGCCTTCATAAATTTGAAAAAAATTCTGTTAATGACTGCCATTTCGATTTAGTAACTAATTGATTTAGTAAATTATTTTGGTTGGATGATTCCATGTGTAGCCCTTTGGTAAAGAACGAGGATTCGTTTATCACTGTTAGCGTGTGTTGTATTTGCAAACAACTCTCGCTGCAATATATACTTGCCAATAATAAATAATTAAAAAAAAAAATGTTTTTTAATGATTTTCGTTTCGAATAAAATGATCAGCAATAAAATGATTCGGTTAATCATTTTAGTTAAACGGCGACCACTTGTGACCCAGTGGTAAAGAACAAAGATTCACTTTCCACCGATTGGGAGCATTGCAGCTATTGCTTAATAAAATGAGTCGATTCGATATCATGTGTAATAAAATATTCAAACCCATTTACTAAATCTCTGATTTGCAAGTTAGAAATTGTAATATTTTTAATCCATAATATAAAATTTTTCCACTAGAAGAGTTGTGGTATTTTGGTATTAGGAGAGAGGAATGTATATTCTTAGACAAATACAATTTGTAAATAATAAATTGCATTAATCCAGAGTTCTGTGTGCATAATAATGCTTGTAAATAAAATTAAATGCTCCCATGAACCTGAAAGCGGCCCTCTTCTTGAGTTATAGTTAAGCAGTATAGGTCTAATAAAAGGCCGTAACGTTACAATACACATAAATTTATTTTAAACCAAAATGATGTACAAATATACAATTATTTAAAAATAAATGAATTAATCATAAATTTTCAAATTAGCGAAAATAGGATTAAACTCTTTTGTATAAAACGCATGAGTTTTTTCATGAGTTGCTCTTTGTTATATTATATTAACTATAGAATAAAAAGAAATTAAACTTATGATAATTATTTTTTCCCATAAAGGAATTATTAAATTGTTTTTGAAACAATAAATAATTAATTCACAAAAATAAACAATAGATTCACATTTACGAAAGAAAAGAGATAATATAAAATCGAGAATAACTGCTTATTTGAAAAGAAATTATTTTTAAATCATTTTCTCGAAAATTCTGTTTAGGGATTATTTAATAATGTTAGGGATAATATTTGCTATTAATAATGCTTAGGGATTATTTAATATTTTATTTCTCATAAATACATTTACGAAAATACTTTTTTAGACAATCTTAAGCAGTACTTATTTATTAGTTTTCATAACTATTTGTAGTTTAATTTATAAATTAAGTGTGTTAAGTAGTTAAAATCTATGAAATCTGGGAAAATAATCTGTATAAGGCAAAAGAAAAATCCTCATTTTACAATCTTGGTGACAGGATTAGCAGATTGTTTGATTGATTCTGTTTTATTTTATTGAAAAAATTGCTTACATTTTCTTTTTTTTTCTTCAAATGCAGCTGGCAACTAGACCGTGATAAATTGCTTATATAAAGAAATGAAATGAGCTCCAGATTATAAACTCATTACAAACACTAAGAAAATTATTTAATTTGTGTCTCATTTAAATGCATAATATATATTTTTTTTCTATACTCGGTATGTATTGATAAGGCTTTTTTTAGCCACCGATATCATAGAATTATAAATAGGTGTGGTGTTATCCAAGATGCATTATTTGATGTTATATCCTGTTCTTACTAAAAAGAATAAAGAGTAATCATTGCAAAGATAATTGTACTGGGTTTCCTTTCAGCGGCACGATGGCCAATTGATAGCTTTCTGGTCGTTGGTGCTTCAAGTTCGAATCCTTCCGGTGGCATGGATGTTTGTTAGTGGTTCGAAAACCACTTTAAACTGTAATTCTAAATTAAACAGTAATTCCACGTTAAACTGTGCTAATTCTGATACTAATTAGCCCAAAGTGGGGACAAAATGAGAGTAGAGCTATAAAAACTTAAACCAAACCTGGATTTGTTAACTTGTGAAAATTCTTGTTAAAGAGAATGATTATCGATGAGAGATTAACTGCCACAAATTTTACTTATTATTCAAAACAATATCTGAAGCACATCCCACCAGGTGGAATCAAACTCTGATTCTTTTGAACTTTATATAGTAAGCACTACCAATGCGAATAAGTAACTAAATTTCATTTAAATATACTAGAAAAACTAAATTAAACACTAATAAACGTACGAAAATTTTATTCTTTAATAAGTGAATAAACCGAATATTGAACCATCTTACTTTTTATTATATTACAAAGGTTTTCGTCTAAACTTTCTTATATAAACAAAATTTTATAAAAATATACCTATAAAACTATTTTCAATTTTATTTTATAAATATTATTTAAAAATATCACGTTTATTGATAATTACATTATATATATTAAAATTTAACTTTAATTTAATCACTTAATTGTTATTTTTCTTTTTCTATTTTTAAATTTTTAACTAAAACCTTTGTTAGTATTTGGTACCTTTTCTATGATATCTGGCACATAATTAGTGCTAATCCTGATATTATAGAAAAATGTAAAAATATCTATTTATTTTAGGATGATATTTATTTTTTTGTAATTAGGAAAATGAATTTTAATTAATTCGATTTCTTCGCTCATGATTCTGTAACTGATGATGTGTATACAATTTTAATAATTGTTTCATTTGTCGCATGAAAATGTAGCATTCAAAAATATAATATTTCTTTATTAATCTCCTAAATGATTTTGACTGATTGAAAATTTATGAAAATGATTCACTTTCCATAATTAATGATTTAGTTACAAATATATATATGCGAAATTATTCATTAGGCCTATATGGATGGAATATGATTATTTATATAATTAAATATACATTTTACAACATTATTATTCTTAGTATTAAAGTAGTAATTAATTTTAATGATTAATTAACTATAAAAATTAATTTTTCTTAATTTAATAAAAAAAATTAAATTAATTTAATTATTTTTCAATTTTCTTTTAATTAATTAATAATCTTAATTTTTCTTTCTGTTTGAATTAGTTTCATTATTTAACAAAAGTTTTATTTACTTCTAAGAAATTTTAAAATAATTTTGCAAAGTATTTTTTCAATTGTATAGTAATTATCAATCCAATTGAAAATTTATGGCACCTGCTGGATCTAGAAATCAAGTAAAGACGAAAGAAATCAAGTAAATTTCAAGTAAAGACGACCTCAAACGTACTCTTTTGCAAGAGTGGCACAAAATTTCCAACAGTATGCATACAAGGTACTAAATATACTGATTTTGTTTTCGCTCATAATTTGAAATTTTTATAATTTTGCCAATACTTTTCTTTATCATGTGAAATTTTGATTTTCAGATTTTGACTAAAAATATTTAAAATGAAAATTTTCGTTATATTAGTTTGTCTTTTCACCTTCTGTAATCGCTATGTTAAAATAAAATTTGTAAACATACTTTATTAGCAAATATGATCATTTATACGCAATTGCCAATACTTTTTTATCCACTGTATATCCATTCTGATTTTCTAGACTCGTTTCCTAATTTTGACTCGTTCGATTCTGAATCTGACTCGTTTTCCAATATTCAATTCGTAACTTCTTGCCGATATAAAATTGGAATTCAATGCTCAATCCTAAGCACTTAATGCTCTCAATTATGAGGGTTTTGAATTGAATTATTCACATCATTTCACTAGCGGATTCGATGATTAATTCGCTAGCAGAAGGATTCTGATTCAGCAGTTTAAATAGAACTTGGAGAGGAAATTAAAAATTTGTACTCCCTAATCCAATTTTTTAAATCTCGAATTTCAAAGCTATTATAGTTTTTCACTCACCTTTTTTTCTTTAACGGTTGGTTAAAAATGTAGAGCCGTTTAATCGTTTAATTGTTTTTCCTTTTTACTTCGGTATATGTGTCTAATAGGTCCTAACGGCCGAGTGACTACTATCACTAGTACTACTAAATATTACTGTTAATACTATACAAAGTTAACGTTGAAGTATTTTTATCTTTGGTTTTATTTTATTAAATAGATATCTGATTGATAAAGGTAATCAAAGGATCTTTCTTCGTGTTGATGCCGTGGATGTTGTTAGTAGTTCAGATACGTATAGACTATTTAGGTCATTATGATTGGCCTGGGTATGCTGAATGAGGTCATTTAGAGGAC
>BPLR01010651.1:0-52151 GCA_021605095.1 Caerostris extrusa | reverse complement strand
AATGTTTCATTTACAAATTACGTGGATCTACTCCAAAAGCTAGAAGAAAGGGGGCTTTATTGATGGCCGCCTTATATATAACATCAACAAAAAACAAAATTAAATTCCTTGGCAATATGACCAAAAAAATAAAATATGGGAAAAAATTGGTGATGAAGAAAAGTGAGATTAATAATATGCCTGGTTTGAGTTTATCTCCTTGTCTCATTTACCGGAGATTGTTTTGAAGATCTGAAAAATGCAATACCTTTAAAAAGGATGAAATTGAAGAAGGCGAAGAAATGGAAAATAACCCATACGTTAATAAATAGGAGGGCGTCTTTTTGCATTATAATTTTTTTAGCTCTGATTAGAAAAGTGAATGAATAGTCCAGTGTTCCCAGTAACTTCTTCGTTAACTATCTTAAAGAAGTCAAACGAAACCTGTGTCAAGAAAGATTCAGCTGTCGCTAAAACTGCCGAGAATTGATCGGTCATGAGGGAGAAGGCGGAACCACTTGGGACTCGGGTTTTCTGCCTCAAGTTCTTTTGACTGTAGGTGCATCAAAGTTCTCTAAGATGAAGAGCTTTTAAATGGAAGTGGAAGAAGCTCCATCTGAGTAGGTAGGACAAAGGGGATGAAGTAATAAATTCATCATGAGTTGGATGGTGTGAGAGTGAAATTTCACGCTGTGAAAACAGCGGAGGTAAAAAGTGCTAAAGGTAGATGAAACTGAATGAAGAAACCTTTTAGAAAATTATGGTGTGGAAAGGATATTGTGATTTTGTGTAAGTGCCGATTGCTTTTTTTGATTTGACTTCAGCGTACTTTTTTATTTTGAATTTTTTCTTTTCGATTTCTTGATAAGTTTGTATGCATAATATTTAAGAGAGAGTCGTGGATCAGTCTGTCTGCAAAGATAGAAACTATGGATTTCTTTTTTAGTTTTGTCGTTTACTATAATTTCCATAGTTGTGCTTATTCATATCAAGAAACTTTTATAACTTTTCATATTTTGGTGGTTGTGTGTTAGTAGTTATTAAAGAATGGTATTCTTATTCTTTATTCAAATAATTTTGGTCCACCTTAATGCGTAATGGTACTAATTTTTTTGAAGTAATATTATCATTCGGTTTATTTTTAGTTATTTTTTTTGTTTTAGAATATATTGTTTTGAATGATTTTTTAATTGTCATGATTTAATAGAAACCTTATGCTTGAAACATATTCACAATATAAAGTGTAATATGTTTCCTTTAAGTATTTCTTTAGAGTTTGTTGGAAGAAATATTTTTTTATCACAATATTCTTTTGCTACTAGGAAAGACACTTCGATGAAACCAAACCTTTAAAAGTACTCCACAAAATGCTGTATACAATTGTAATGGTTAGAAATTGTATCGTTTTCCTACTATTTTATTTGATGAAAAATAAAATTTCAAATAAGAAAATAAATTATTTATAAATACATTAATTTACGAAGCAAATATAATCAAACTCATTATTAATGTTCAATTAGAATGAGAGAGAGAGTTTTGATTTCTATCACGAAATTACGCTAGAATAGTGTTGTCTTCTCCTCTAGTTATTACTCAAATTTTTTATTTGAAATTAAATTTTGTTATTTAAAGAGAAAAAAAGTGTGAATTTATTGATGGCCGACCATATACACCCATAAAAAATGAAATAGGCGGAAATTGGTGATTAAGAAAGGAAAGATTGGTCAACATGCTGAATAGAGCTTTATTCCCTTTATTTCATTCTTTACTGAGGTTGCTTGAAGATTTGGAAAATCCAATAACTTGGAAAAGAAAATAAATTTGAAGAATACATGAAGAAATGGTGTATAATCTATGCGTTAATAATTAAAGGATGGATGCAATATAATTTTTCAGCTCTGATTAGAAAATGAATGAATACCAGGGTTCCTTCAGTTTAATTTTTCTTTTTTTACTCCTTATGCTTAAAGAGTCAAACGAAAACCCTTGTGTCAAGAGTTCAGCCGTCTTTCACCTGTGCTGGGAGCAATTGACGGTGATGAGGGAGAAGGCGAACCAATTTGGGACTGGGTTTTCTGTCCCATTTTCTTTGACGAGGGGGATTGAGGGTGGGAGGTGGCTCAAGATGAAGAGCTTAAATGGAAGAAGAAGAAGCCTCCATCTGGGGAGTGGGCAATGGGGATGAAGTGGTTAGTTCTCTGGAGGAGTATGATTTGGTGTGCATGTGTAGGTTTATGGTTGAACAGCTGGATGTAGAAGGTCAGTATAGTTGAGTCCGAATGAATAAACTTAATAGTGTTGATGTGGGTGTGAAAAGTGTATTAGGTTTTGGGGGAAGCTACACGCTTTTTCGATTACATTCAGCATAATTTCCCTTTATCTCTTGCAATTTTTTTATTTCTTTTAAAATTTCGAAAGGTTTTGTAAGGTATTGGCATTATTTCTAAAGAAAAGAGTAATGTTAAGTCCATTCTTAAAGATTAGAAACTATGAATTTCTTTTTTTTAGCTCTCTTTGTCGTTTTCTTTAAATTGCTTCTTTATATCAGGCTATATCAAGAAACTTATTACTGTTTATGAATTGGTATTTGGAAGCTAACACACAAAAGAATATTTTTCATTCATTCGGAAATAAGGAAATCCACCAATCATGGCTATTGCTAAATAATTTTTTAAATGGGTGAATATATAACTATCGCAATTAATTTTTCAATATTTAAGGATAGATTATTTTAAATATTTAAATGACGTGATTTTTTTTTATTAGAAAAAAATAGTTTTGGCAAACTTATTTACACCACAAAGTGAAAGATTCAAAAGTACTTCTTTTCTTTCGAAGTTCTCTTTTAATGATAGTTTTGATGAGATATTTAACACCTCACCATCTAGCTCTACTGCCACTTTAATTTCTAAATGTAAAAATCATATGCAATATATCAAAGCATTAAAGATAAGAAATGATGATAAATATTTTATTAGTTTTCAGAAATTATTAACAAAATTATTAAATTTCTCCTATTACTAAAAAGAAAGGCTTCAAATAATTAAATTGAAAAACAAATGTTTATGTAAATCTACTAATTTGCACGAAACAAACATAATCAAACTCATTATTGAATGAGGACAAATTCTTTTGATATCATGGAAATAACAAGAATAAAGAGAAAAAAAAACCTTCAGATATTAATTAAATCTTTTCATTTACAAAAATTAATTCTTCTTACTTCCAAAGAAAGAAAAATGCGCCTTGTGATGGCCGCCTTACATTACACCAAAAAAACAAAAATTAAATTTCGGCTATATGACCCAAACAAAATATGGGGGAAAAGTGCGCCAAAGAAAAGAAAAGATTGAAAAACAACATGCCGTGAATAGAGAGTTTATCTCCCTTTATCTCATTCTACCGAGGTCGCTTTGAAGACGGAAAAAAATTCAATACCTTGGTAAGAAAAGGAAGATAAATTAGAAAAGAAGACGATGAATAAATGGAAAATAACCAATACGTTAAAATAGAAGGATAGAGTGTGCACATATAATTTTTTTCAGCTCTGATTAGAAAGTGAATGAATATTCCAGGGTTTCCTTCAGTTTGCTCTTCAGTTACCTAGCTCAAAAGTCAATACGAAAACCCTTGTGTCAAGAAAATATTCAGCTGTCATCACTAAAAATCTGCCGAGCAATTGGACGGAGTGATGAGGGGAAGACGGACCACTTGACTCGAGTTTGTGCCCCCTAACTTCTTGACGCGAGGAAGATGTAGTGACTATGGATTTCTTTTTTTATTTTTGTCGGTTTTCTTTAATTTGCTTTCATAGTTGTGCTTATTTATACCAAGGAAGTTTTTATAACTTTTCAAAATTTGTTACTTGAAGAGTTAACACATTAAAAAAGAATTGTGTTATTTTAATTCAAATAATAATTGGACAGGCAGGGGGACAAGGACGGATGAGAGAGGATGGGAGGTGGGAAGCTCAAGATGAAGAGCTTAAATGGAAGAAGAAGAAGAGGCTTCCATCTGAGTAGACAATGCGGGATGAAGTAATAAATTCCTCAGTGGGTATGGATGGTGTAAGCATGTGGAAAGGTTTCATGGCTGCAAAACAAAACAGCGGGAGGTAAAAAGCTGAACTAGTATGAAACTGAATGAAGAAATCCTTTAGAAAATGATATGGGGTGTGGAAAAGATAGGTTTTAGGGAAGTGCTACACGCTTTTCGATTACATTCAGCATACTTTTGTTATCTTGCAATTTTTAATCTTGATTTCTTGAGTGTTTAGTATGCATAATATTCTAAAAGCGTTAAGTCCATTCGCAAAGATTAGAAACTATAGATTTCTTTTATTTTTGTCGTTTTCTTTAATTTGCTCTTATAGTTGTGCTTATTCATATCAAGAAACTTTTATAACTTTTCATAATTTGGTACTTGAAGTGTTAAAACATTAAAAAGGATAGTGTTCTATTCATTCAAATAATGACATCCACCAATGCGTAATGCTTAATTTTTTAAATGATAGAATTATTCATTTAATTATTTTTTTCTTCAATATTTGATGATAACTTATTTAGAGCTTAGAAGTGGCCTGACTTACTGGAAAATCATGTAGCTTAGTAAACATATCTACATTATTAAGTGATATATTTTAAGTGTTGCCGTTTTACGTGATTGGTTGGAGGAGATATTTAACAATTTTCAATATTCCGCACTGCTAGGAAAAAGATCTTGGACTAAGAACAAAACCTTTTATAGTATCACCACAGTCGTTAATACTTAAATATATATACACAAAGAAACGTTTATACAACTGTAATGTTAGAATTTGAGTTTCAGCTTGCATGCTATTTTTATTACCAAAAAAACAAAATCATCAAATAATTAAATCGAATGTCTAAGGTTATGCTAATCTATTAATTTACAATTAAAAACGTAATCCAACTCATTATTGAATGAGGAGAGAGTTTTAATATCATTTATATAACAAGCATAAAGGAATTAAAAAGCCTTCAGATATTAATTAAATCTTTTCATTTACAAATTAAGTCTTCATACTTCCAAAAAGAAAGGGGAAAAAAAAAGCCTTATTGATAGCCGTCATGTACATAACCCCCAGACAAAACAAAAATTAATCTCTGGCAATATGACAAAAGCAAAATATGGGAAAAATTGCGATGAATAAAAAGAAAGATTGGTAATACAATATGCCTTGAACAGATTTTATCTGCAATTATCTCATTCTACCAAAGTTGCTTTGAAGACGAAAAAGAAATGCAATACCTTGGCAAAAAAAGAAGATAAATTGGAAGAGGACGAAAAAATGGAAAATAACCTATACGTTAATAAATAGAAGGATAGAGTATGCGCATATAATTTTTAGCTCTAATGAGAAAAATGAATGAATACTCCAGGGTTCCTTCAGTTTAACTCTTCGGTTACCTATGCTTAAAGAAGTCAAAACGAAAATCCTTGTCAAGAAAAAAAAAAAAAAAAAAGATTCAGCCGTCGCTAACAATCTGCCGAGCAATTGGACAGGTGATGAGGGAGAAGGCGAACCACTTGGGACTCGGGTTTTCTGTCTCTATCTTCTTTGACGTGAGGGGGATGGAGGGACAGGGGGTTGAAGCTCAAGATGAAGAGCTTAAATGTTTAAATGGAAGAAGAAGCCTCAATCTGGAGTAGTGGACAATGGGGGATGAAGTAATAAATTCCTCAGCGGAGTATGGATGTTATAAGCATGGGGAAGCCTCATGGCTGTGAAAACAGCGGGAGGTAAAGTGCTAAACTAGTAAGAAACTGAATGAAGAAATACTTTAGAAAATGATGTGGGGTGTAGAAAAGGATATTAGGGTTTTGGGGAAGTGCTACACGCTTTTTCGATTACATTCACCATAATTTCTTTATCTTGCATTTTTTTTTTCCTAATTTCGAAATTTTTTGAGTGTTTTGTATGCATAATAATTCTAAAGAAAAGAGTTGTGTTAAGTCAATTCAAAATATTAGAAACTATACATTCCTTTTTGTTTTGTCGTTTTCTTTCATTGGCTTTCACAGTTGGGCTTATTCATATCAAGAAACTTTTATAATTTTTCATAATTTCATAGTTGAAGCGTTAACACTTTAAATAATATTATTATTCTATTCATTCAAATAGTGATATCCACCAATGCATAATGCTGATATTGTTTTAAATAATATAATTATTCGCTTAGTTGAATTATTCAAATTTTTGTGTATAAATTATTTATAATATTTAATCGATATGATTTTACTTTAAAAATGCTTTAGCTTCATATATATATCTACAATATAAAGTGAAATATTCAAAATACTGTAATTTTTAGTGATTGGTTGGATGAGATATTTATCAGTTTCAATGGACTAAGCTACTAGGAAAGAGCATTGTATTAGAAACAAAAAACCGTTCAAAGTATCTCCACAACCGTTAATAAACCTCTCGACAATGAAACGCTTATACAATTGAATCATTATTGAATGTTGAATTAGAATGAGAGGATAGTTTCGATATCATTGAAAAACAATAATAAATAAATAAAATAAGCCTTCAGATATTAATTAAATCTTTTCATTTACAAATTAAGTCTTCTTACTTCCAAAAGAAAGAAAAAATGTTCCTTATCGATGGCCGTCTTACGTAACACCAACAAGAAACAAAAATTAAATCTCCGGTAATATGAACAAAACAAAATATGGTAAAAATTGTGCTGAAGAAAAGAAAGATTGAAAAACAATATGCCGTGAATAGAGTTTATCTCCTTTTATCTTATTCTACCGAGGTCGCTTTGAAAACGGAAAAAAAAATTCAATACCTTGGAAGAAAAAAAAAAAAAGAAGATAAATTGGAAGAAGACGAGAAATGGAAAATAACCTATAAGTTAATAAATTGATGGTTAGAGTCTGCAGGTATAATTTTTCAGCTCTTAATTAGAAAAAGGATGAATACTTCATGGTTCCTCCAGTTTAACTCCTCAGTTACCTATGCTTAAAGAGGTCAAGATGATCTGGAGTAGTGGACAAAATTGGGGATGAAGTAATAATTTCCTCAGAGGAGTATGGATGGTGTAAGCATGTGGAAAGGTTTCATGGCTGTGAAAAAAGCGGCAGGTAAAAAGTGCTAAACTAGTATGAAAGAGAATGAAAGAATCCTTTAGAAAATGATGTGGAAAGGATATTCGGATTTTGGGGAAGTGATACACGCTTTTTCGATTACATTCAGTATACTTTCTTTAACTTGCATTTTTTTAATCTCTTCCGAAATTTCTTGCGTGTTTTGTATGCATAATATTTCTAAAGAAAAGAGTAGTGTTAAGTCCATTCGTAAAGATTAGAAAGTATACATTTCTTTTTTAGTTTTGTCGTTTTCTTTAATTTCCTTTCATAGCTATGCTTATGCATGTTAAGAAACTTTAAAAAAGTTTTCATAATTTGTATATTGAAGCGTGGCTTAATATATTAAAGAAAAGCGTTCTATTTATTCAAATAATGATATCCACCAATGTGTAATGCTACTAATTTAAAAAATATAAAAGTTCGTTTCATTGGTTTTTTCAATATTTGATGATAAATTATTTAGAGTATATAATTGGCATGATTTACGGGAAATTATTTAGCTTGTGTAAACATATTTACAATGGTAAGTGAAATACTTGAAGTATTGTTGTTTTTAGTGATTGGTTAGATGAAATATTTTTCAAATTAAAATTCTAAGATACTAGGAAAGATCTTGGATTAAAACCAAAAACATTTCAAAGTATCTCCGCAGTGGCTAATAGTTAAATATCTACACAAAGAATGTTTATACAATTGTAATGTTAGAAATTGAGTTTCAGCTTTCCTGCTACTATATTAAAAAAACAAAATCTTCAATAAATTAAATCGGAATACAAATGTTATGAAAAATCCCTTAATTTACAAAGCAAGCATAATCAAATTCATTATTAAATGTTAAATTAGAATGAGGAGAGAGTTTTGATATCATTGAAATAACTAGAATAAAAATATTAAAAAGCTTAGATATTATTTAAATCTTTTCATTTACAAATTAAATATTCTTACTTCCAAAAAAAAAAAAAAAAGAAAAAAAAAAAAAAAAATTACATAACACCAACAAAAAACAAAAAATTAAATCTCTGACAGTATGACCCAAACAAAATATGGGAAAAAAATTGAGATGAAGAAAAGTAAGAATGCAAAAACAATATGTCGTGAATAGTGTTTACCTCACCTTATCTCATTCTGTCGTGGTTGCTTTGAAGACGAAAAAAAAAAAAAGAAATTCAATACCTTGGCAAAAAAAAAAAAAAAAGAAGTTAAATTGAAAGAAGACGAAGAATTGGAAATAATCTATACGTTAATAAATACGTAAATAAATGCTACCCTCCATCTTCTTGACCTGAGGAAGATAATGAGGGGGTTATCGCTCTATGGTCTACAGTTTAACATTGATTCAGAACCCCTCACAAACCTCCATGTCATACACAGGATTTTAACCAGGAGCCTGCGGTACCAAAGGGCAGATCACTAGCCAATTGGTCCTCAACCCGCTCAGTAGGTAGAAGTCTGAATTGGCTTCGTGACACTGACTTCTTATGGGATAGGACTGCTAGCCTTTCGCTCTAATCATATTATACAAGGGGCCCATTACGTAAAATGGATTCTGAGCCATTACACACATCCCTGTCACCGGCGGATAGAACACGATACATGTGATACCAAGCACTAGTCATTAGCCCATCAAGACCTATTCTATTTTTATTTATAAACGCAATACTCATATACAAGACATTAAAGATAAATAAGTATTTTATTAATTTTCCGAAAATTAATAAAAATACAATTAATACATTTCCGAGTTTAATACCATAAGCAAAATCTTCAACTGATTAAATTGGAAAACAAAATTTTATGTAAATCAACTAATTTGTAAAGCAATCATAATCAAACTCATTATTGAATGAAGAGAGAGTTTTGATATTATTGGAATAACAAGAATAAAGGAATGAAAAAAAGCCTTCAGATATTAATTAAATATTTTCATTTACAAATTAAGTCTTCTTACTTCAAAAAGAAAAAGAAAGAAAGAAAGAAAGGCGGCTTTATTGATGGTCGGCTTATATAACACCCGACGAAAAACGAAATTAAATCTTCCGGCAATATGACCCAAACAAAATATGGGAAAAAATTGCGCCGAAGAAAAGAAAGATTGGAAAAACAACATGCCGTGAATAGAGTTTATCTCCTTTATCTCATTCTACCGAGGTCGCTTTGAATAAGGAAAAAATTCAATACCTTGGCAAAAAAGAAGATAAATTGGAAGAAGACGAAGAAATGGAAAATAACCTATACATTAATAAACAGAAGGATAGAGTCTGCACATATAATTTTTTAGCTCTGATTAGAAAAAGGAATGAATACTCCAGGGTTCCTTCAGCTTAACTCTTCAGTTACCTATGCACGAAGAAGTCAAAACGAAAACCCTTGTGTCAAGAAAAGATTCAGCCGTCACTAACAATCTGCCGAGCCATTGGACTTAGGGACTCGGCTTTTCTGCCCGCATCTTCTTGACGTGAGGAGGAGGGGGCGCGTGGGGGGTGGGAAGCTTAAGATGAAGAGCTTGAAATGGAAGAAGAAGAATAAGCTTCCATCTGGAGTAGTAGACAATGGCGGATGAAGTAATAAATTCCTCAGCGGAGTATGGATGGTGTAAGCATATGGAAAGGCTTCATGGCTGTGAAAACAGCGGGAGGTAATAAGTGCTAAACCAGTATGAAACTGAATGAAGAAATTTTTAGAAAATGATGTGTGGTGTGGAAAGGATATTAGTATTTTGGTGAAGTGCTACACGCTTTTTCGATTACATTCAGCATACTTTTATCTTGCACTTTTTTTTTATCTCTGTCGAAATTTCTTGAGTGTTTTGTATGCATAATATTTCTAAAGAAAAGAGTAGTGTTAAGTCCATTCGCAAAGATTAGAAACTATGGATTTCTTTTTTTTGTTTTGCCATTTTTTTAAAATGTACTTTTATGGTTCTTATTCATATCAAGAAACTTTTATAACTTTTCATAATTTGGTAGTTGAAGCGTTAACATATAAAGAATAATGTTCTATTCATTCAAGTAATGATATCCACCAATGAGTATTGCTACTAAATTTTTTAAATAATGTAATTGTTCGTTTAATTTATATTTTTTAATGTTTGAGAATAAATTACCTATAATATTTAAAAGACGTGATTTACTGGAAAAATACATTAGTTTCGCAAACATATTCACAATACAAAGTGAAAGATTGAAAGTGTTGTCGTTTTTAATGCTAGTTTGGATGAGATATTTAACAATTTCGATCACGAAGCTCTATTGCTACTTTAATTTCTAAGTGTAAAGCTCTTCAACAAGACAATAAAGCATTAAAGATAAATGAGGCTAAACATATTTTTTTTAATCTTTATAATTAGTAAATTTCTGTTCTGTTTCTACGTTTCTACGTCAAAAACATTGAAATAGCAAGAATAAAGGAATGAAAGAAAGCCTTCAGATATTAATTAAATCTTTTCATTTACAAATTAAGCCTTCTTACTTCTAAAAGAAAGAAAAAAATGTGCCTTATTGATGTGCCTTATAAGCATTTGTTTGTGGAGTCACTTTGAGCGATTTTAGTTTTTTTATCCAAGGGTCTTTCCTAGTAGCTTAGGATATTGAATTTGTTAAAGTTTTCAATCCAACCAATCACTAAAAATGACAATACTTAAAATATTTCACTCCATATTGCAGATATGTTTACGAAGCATAAGTGTTTTTTCAGTAAAATTCAAAAAAAATTTATCCACAAAAACTAAAAAAATCAATTAAGCTAATAAATATATTATTTTAAAAAATTATTCGAGTCACGCAATGGTGGACTTCATTACTTGAATGTATAGCACACTATTCTTTAATATCTTAACGCTTCAACTAACAAATTATGAATAGTTATGAAAGTTGCATGATATGAATAAAACCAACTATAAAAGCAAATTAAAGAAAACGACAAAATTAAATATAAATCTATAGTATAATTTCTAATATTTGCGAAGGGACTTAACGCTACTCCGTTCTTTTAGAAATATTATGCATACAAAAACCATTCAAGGAATTTAGAAAGAAGAAAAAAAAAGGCAAGATAAAAGAAAGTATGTAAAATGTAATCGAAAAAGCGTGTAGCACTTCCCCAAAATCCTAATATCATTTTCCACTCCACACATCATTTCCTAAAGGATTTCTTCATTCAGTTTCATACTAGTTCAGCACTTTTTACCTCCCGCTGTTTTCCCAGCCATGAAACCTTTCCACATGCTTACACCATCCATACTCCGCTGAGGAATTTATTACTTCATCCCCCATTGTCTACTACTCCAGATGGAGCCTTCTTCTTCTTCCATTTAAGCTCTTCATCTTGAGCTTCCCCCCCACGCACCCTCCTCCTCACTTCAAGAAGATGGGGGCAGAAAACCCGAGTCCGATGTGGTTCGCCTTCTCCCTCATCACCCTCCCAATTGCTCGGCAGATTGTTAGTGACGGCTGAATCTTTTCTTGACACAAGGGTTTTCCTTTTGACTTCTTTAAGCATAGGTAACTGAAAAGTTAAACTGAGGAACTCTGGAGTATTCATTCATTTTTCTAATCAGAGCTGAAAAATTATATGTGCACACTCTATCCTTCTATTTATTAACGTATAGGTTATTTTCCATTTCTTGGTTTTCTTCCAATTGATCTTCTTTTTTTTTTCTTCCAAGGTATTGAATTTTTTTTCCCGTCTTCAAAGCGACCTCTGTAGAAGGAGATAAAGGGAGATAAACTCTATTCACTGCATATTGTTTTTCCAATCTTTCTTTTCTTCAGCAGAATTTTTACCATATTTTGTTTTGGTCATATTACCGGAGATTTAATTTTGTTTTTTTTGGCGTTACGTAAGACGACCATCAATAAGGCACATTTTTTCTTTCTTTTGGAAGTAAGAAGGCTTAATTTGTAAATTAAAAGATTTAATTAATATCTGAAGGCTTTTTTTTAATTCCTTTATTCTTGCAATTTCAATGACATCAAAACTCTCTCATCATTCAATAAGGAGTTTGATTATGTTTCTTCGAAAAATAATGTATTTACATTTCATTTATTTTCCGATTTAATTATTTGAAGATTTAGCTTTTGGTAATAAAATATCAGGAAAGATGAAACTCATTTTCTACCATTTACAATTGTATAAACATTTCTTTTTGTGGAGATACTTTGAAAGATTATTGTTTTTAATCCGAGGGTTTTTCCCAGTAGCTTAGAATACTAAACTTGTCAAATATACCCTCACATCAATCACTAAAAGCGACTGCACTTTTGAGTCTTTCATTTTGTGTTATAGATATGTCTAAGATGCTAAAACATTTTTCCGGTAAATCGTATCAATTAAATATCCCGAATAAAGTATTCTAAAATTTTGAAAAATTAATGAAGCGAATAATTATATTATTTTAAATATAGTAGCATTAAGCATTGGCTCATATCATTATTTGAATGAATATAACACTATTCCTTAATATGTTAACACTTCAACTACCCAATTATGAAAAGATATAAAAGTTTCTTGATGTAAGCACGAACATGAAAGAAAATTAAAGAATACGACAAAACTAAAAAGAAATCTATAGTATAGTTTTTAATCTTTGCAAATGGACTTAACACTAGTCTTTTCTTTAGAAATATTATGCATACAAAACACTCAAGAAATTTCGAAAGAAGAAAAAACGCAAGATAAAGAAAAGTATGCTGAATGTAATCGAAAAGCGTGTAGCACTTCCCAAAATCCTAATATCCTTTTCCACATCACACATCATTTTCTAAAGGATTTCTTCATTCAGTTTCATACTAGTTTAGCACTTTTTACCTCCCGCTGTTTTCACAGCCATGAAAAACTTTCCACATGCTTACACCATCCGTGTTTACACCATCTTTAATTTGTTTTTTATAGTTGCGCTTATTCATATCAAGAAGCCTTTATAACTTTTCATAATTTGGTGGTTGAAGCGTTAACACATTAAAGAATAGTGTTCTATTCATTGAAATAATCACATGCACCAATGCTTTAAGCTGCTGATTTTTTAAATAATATAATCAATCGCTTAGTTGAATTTTCAATTTTTGGAGATAAATCATTTAAAATATTTTATGGACGTTATTTAAGTGAACGATAAGTTAAGTGAATGATTCAAAGTGGAGTCGTTTTTAGTGAATGATGTAATGAGATATTTTGCATTTTTAGCATTCTGAGCTTCTAGAAAAGAACCTTGGATTAAAAACCAAAATCTTTCAAAATACATCCACATTTAATAATGATATATCATTAATAATTGATATATCATTATATATCATTTAATAATAGTATAATGATGCTTCTATAACTATGATGGTAGAAATTGAGTTTCTGCTTTTCTACTGCGTATTGTACTATCCTGTTCACCAGCGACTTTCTATTCTAAAGAAATAAAAATTATAAAATTGGATTAATAACGATTAGTTAAAAAATACAAAGGAGTAACTAAATTCTACGATATTTTTGTGCTTGATTCCAATTCTATTGAGTATGGAGTTGACATAAATTATCTTTGTCAATATATGTTGAACAATTGACAAATCCGTGAAATGAAGGAATTAAGGAAATATTTCAAAAGTTGTTGAAATATAAATGTCTAGAAATGCAAATCTTTTGCAAAAAAATGAGCAATGTTACATTTTTTATGAAATAAATATACGTAAAATCATACAAACTAATGAAAATATTAACAATTCAAAGTTGTAGAATTTATCAATGAATAATAATTGCACATTGAATATTCAAATCATTAAATGGTGTAACATACCTTAGTAGAGATGCATACTTCTATATTTCTATGTAATGAATAATATACATAAACTCTTTCCAACGTAAATGCCTATTACCAGACAATAATTAATTGTCTGATAGTCAATGATCAATATTTTTCTAGACAAATGACATTTTGAGTTGTCATCTTTTGGCTTACAATGCCCTATACATATTCAATTTGTACTAGTGACTTAGTGCTCAAGAAAAGTGTGCACCACTTAGATGATTCAGAGTTATACGAGCAGTATGAGGACACCCGTAATCTAATTAGAAAAGGACACAAGGTGTATTTAATATAATGTCTAAGAAAACTACAACATGATTTCATTAAAATATGGCTGAATAGTAAAAGCAGATTATGAATGCAGAAATAATTAGATCAACTTGCTGTCGTACGAAGTAGCAAATTACATCAACCAGCGTGAAATATAGTGCACCTCTCATTGTGATCGTGGGCTTGGTGCCTCCCCATCATGCACAAATAATCAATACTGAAATATACCTCAACATAAATCAAATTCGGTTGAAAATTATGCCATACCATTCTCTGGAAGCCATTATGTTCTGACAGGACAATGGTAGATTGAATTCTATCAATTTTGGAATGGTATGTCAACATAGACGTCTCAAATATCAATTTCAGCGTACTTCAGCCATAATGGTGAAAAATGAGGAACGAGGTTAAATTTCAGAGAAGATGGAAAGTACAATTGGGGCATGGAAGACGCTGTAATTTATTGGAATTTAAATAACTATATTGTTCATATTTAAATAACTATATGAAGGGGATATAGTAGCTCAGACGTTTCTTTCGATCATCCATTCTATCCTCGCATTCAACCAGTGTAAGCTTCCTTAACCTTCCTTCCACCAATGCGTTCTTTGAAACATCTATTATTATCAGAACTATTGAGCAATAACTTCTGTATGTACATTGCACTCTGTTGCTTAGTGCCACTAGTTATATCTCGAATATACGATCATTCTCGGAGCGCTTCTATTCACTTGTAAGATCTACTTGATAATATTATTGGTTGTATCTCCAGGGAGCTACAACGCTGATATCATGGGAAAATAAACAGCCGAAATTTCTGCCTTTTTTACGACACATTAGAAATACGTTCTATGTTTAATAGTCCTTGCCATGAAAATTAAATAATTTGCATCCGAATTAATGTAAAAAGTCTGTATACGGGATTTTGAAATAATAGGATTATTTCTGTGGGCACTTTTTCTCTGTAAAGAGTTATAGACAAATATAACCAATATTAATAGGTATGTGAGCACCACTCACCTACTTACAAAATTTGCAGTGTAGGACCATGCTTTCCCCTGAGATGATCCCCGATAATCAAGTAATCATTATTCACTGTGTAGAGCAGTTTGCAACTCTGTGCGAATGGCTGGTGATAGGGAAACGTTTATACACAGCACGACCGTGGGCATTACAAAGCTTTTCAATCAGATTAAGGCCTGAGACTACCACTCCATCTTCTCATTCTCCATGCAATCATTGACTATCACAGCTCTGTGGAAAAGCATTTTATCAACCTTAAAAACGACAGACAAACTGCTGCAGTGTATATTCTCACAGTAGAGTCTAGGACTGGATGTCCTAATACTGGATGGCCTTGACAAAATTCCATCTAAAGACGTGTAGATCTGTGAATATTTCTAGAAACGAAACCGTGCAAGGCCATTACATAGCATATTTGTATATCTCCTGCCTTTTTATTACCCTTGTCCATAATTTTGCAGCAACTGCTTCTACCGTCTATTTATTTATTAGCTATTGCTGTTTTGTAATTTCTATAATAATTGAATTGGTTAATATTTCTCTAGCTCCTCGGTTTATATAATCGTCTATGTAGTGTTTATTGTATTACATTGTTTTTAATTATTTTTCTCTAATATCTTACCGAACGGTTTTTATATATTTTCTCATTCATATTTCATCCTTTTTTCAATTTTTAAAAATTTTTGATATTTAGTTCTGTTCTTGTATAAATTTTCCCCATTGTTCAGCTTCTGTACCTCCAAAAGTGAATTATGCAAATTTTTCCGTCGCCATCTTGCGCCCATTCATTTCACCCACATCATTCCCAAACTGTATAGAGGCAACTCATCTCTAGGCACAGTGATGTGGTGTGTTGTAGTAGTAGTAGTAGTAGTAGTATACTTCCATCAAACTCCACAGCGAATTGCAACTTCTTCCATTCATGTTGGCTTCAGAAATTAGCATATTTCGCTGCGTACCTAACATTGGGCAATTAATGCATTTTTTAAATAAAACAAAATACAATTTGAGTTTATAAAAGGAGTAATAGATTTATTTTAATATTAAAATGTTTAAAAGAATATTTTAAAGTTTGTATATGGATTAATAGAATATGAAATAAACATATATTATAAATTCGTAAAGATATTTAGGTAAGAATCATTATTAATAAATTATCATAATTATTTTCTGTTCAAAAGTTAATGTATGTTTCAAATGAAACTAATTTACTTTACATTAGCCTACCTTTACTTATCTTTAGCGTCATTTTAAAATAGAAATGTAAACTGTCAGTCATTAATAATAAAATCAATTTATTACAATATAATGATATAATTAGTTACTCGTTTATAGCGGTTTTCTGTCATGTTAATATTTGTAATTATTGCTAGGAAAAAGTATTTTATTTTTAATAATGGCCGTTAATATCTGCATATTAATAAAAAGGCAAAAAAGAAAGCCATACCATTTCTGTAGAGATATTTTAGCAGTGAAAAAGATTTCATGATATGAAACAAAAATATATCCAGAAAACTTCAACTTGAGATTTTTACATTTCCAACCATTAAAAAGAATTTTGTATCCTTTCCTTTCGAAGCTGGTAACAACGAAAATCCAGAACTCAGTATTTTTTCTGGACCTTTAAAAAAGAATCCAAGCGTAAAAGAGTATACTCAGCAAAAATGCTTCAAAGTAAGTTCTTAATCAATTGCTAAACCTTTATTTTAGGTTCTTTCACAACCCTTTTTTTTACAATTCGTAGTAAAAAATTTTGAGCTAATTAATATTTACTTTTAAATGATATTTTAAAAGTAAATTAGAAATGCCTTCTCAGAATTATTTATTTTAACTGTTATTAAAATTTTGTTTTAAAAAATTAGATTAAATCTCATCAGTACATTAAAAACTTTTTTTAATCAGTGCATTTAAAATTAATTTATCATCAGTAAATTTGATAATTATTTAATTAATTTAAAATAATAATTAATTAAGTGTCTTTAATAATATATTTAATATAGTTTGTTATTTATCAAGAATATTTTGTCCTTAATGGTTTCTTTTACCCAGATTTAACTGCTACAAACATAATTATTAACAATGATTTTTTAAAGTAAATATCACATTTAAAATGAACTAAATTTTTATGAAGATTCACCTTTGTTTCAGAAATAATTACAAATATTTTAATAAGTATAATTAATAAGTAATAAAAATATCAATTAACAATTCACATTAGTTATTATAGGTGTCAAAATTTTTAAATTTCAATATTAATTTCTCTTTAACTAAAATCTCTTTTATTATTATTTTTTTCCTTATAATTGAAAAGTTTTTGTGTCAAAATATCCCATAGAAACAGTTATTCACATTAATTCGTCGTTCTGCCACAATTTCTGTGCTATAAATATATATTCCCTTCCACTTATCATGCAGTACAAAAATAATCAAAAATGACATACAAAAGCACTGAGTATGTTTATATAATCTTTGTTATTTTTGTTATAGAAATATACATATATGGATATATTGGATGCATTATGTATTATATGTAAACATTGGTTATATATTATGAAATGATTTTGAATGTTATTCTCTTTATTTATGTATAAATGTGTGTAGCATTTGATAACATCATAAAGCTTTTGTGTAATGGTTTTAACATAATTAAAATTTAATATTAGATTATAATTTTTCTCATATTTAAAAAGAAAACAACTTAGCTTAAAACCTAATATGTATGCAATGTTTCAAATGGAATAAATAAAAAGATTAACTATTTTTTATAGTGTGAGAAAAAAATATACGAAGAGTTTCAATTCTAAAAATGGAAAATTCAAATATATATTATGTAGATTATAATTTCAATCCAATAACATAACGTAAAAATTTATAAAATAGCTTATACGTAATTTTCAACAATAATTGTTTGTGTGGTGTGAGAAAATATGCTTCGTAGTAAACAATAAGTCGTGATTGATGTTTTAGTTAGTTTAAAGAATCATAGTTTGAGGCACAAATCAAAGAGTTAGTCATTCAAATTCGAAATTAAGTGCAGAAAGAAATTGAATGGAAAGATTGTATCAACTTTTCCAGTACTTCTTAGCATCACTCCCTGGAATGCAATTTTATTTATTTATTATGTATAAAATAACTTTGTTTGTGTTTCTATGAAATCCAGATGATATCTGCTGGAAATAAAATAAAAATTGGACTTTAAAAACTGAAATGTGTTGTCAGAATACGATAATCCATTTCCAATGCTCAATACACTAATACATCAACATTATGCAGATATTCCAATTTAATATAACGTACACTTTATTTATATTATAAATATATGCATAAATTACTTTAGATGTCATGGTTCCTGAACTAAGAAGATGATAAACTCATGTTTGTAAAAATTGCAACACCATGAAGGAATCGTCATAATTGAATGAAATATAATACACAGTTGAGTGGTAGTGGTTCCAATAAATGATTAGATGTTCAAAGCAAACAAACAATAACAAGATATCGGAATAAGTATTTTGTGTAGCCACCACGTGCCGCAATAAGTGCTGCTACACTCGTGGCATGGAGTCAAACAAATTTTGAATGTCTCGCTCTCTTTCGTCGAAGAGGCATAAGTAACGATTGAGCTAACGTTTACCACTAGCAGATAACCACCGATAACTATACACGCCTCGCTAGAGCCGTCTATTTATTCGGATCCATCCTCCGTTCAGAGGGCGCTGCTCAGCATACGCATGCGCTACGGATTTGAAATTCTAATCATTTGCATATCATGCGCTAATTTGCATTTCCTGAAAATTTCAGCTCACTCGCGTAAGTCCTTCATGGTGTTGCAATTTTCACAAACATGAGTTTACAATAAATGTTTGCATAAAATTAATTAAGTTTAAAAAAAAATATTTAAATAAATGTACATCGATATTGAATTGTTAATTAAAAGTGTAGTCAACAAATACATGGCATCTAATAGAATATTATTAAATCGGTGGAAATAAGTTATTTGGAATAATTCAGTTCAGTACTGATTTTTAACGTTAAAATTTAGTGCTTTCCTTTTTTGGAAGGAGATCAGTGCATCCAGTTCAAATGCAAATGAATTAACCTTTACGCTGATATAGGCTCAACTAGGCTGGACTAGGCCTAATGTTTTAAACATTATTGCAAAAGGAAAAGATAAATCACAAAAAATCGAGGCAGAAGTGATAAGTCTTATTTAAGAATTAATATTATGGATATATATATATATAATAAGACAGATTTCTGTAAGAAGTTCAAGAAATGATCGATGATAACAGTAAGTTTTATCAATCATGCTATTTATTTGTTAATTTGTCTCATCCATTTTCCTGATGTTATGATTTGCGTCATATTTTTCCCACATTAAGAGATGAAAGTAGTTCTACTTGTTTTAGTGAGGAGGTGGAAAGTTAATTATTGAAGTATATTTAACCACAATTAGATATTTACTTCTAAATTCATTTAGTCTTCCAGTAGTTTGATTTATTGACACTAAATTGACGACAGTTTTTAGTGTAGCTCAAATTAAAAATTTTCATTCTATGTATTTTGAGTTACTTTACATTGAATTAAGTTAAAACATTAAGGTTTAATGCATTCAATAGAGTTTAAAGTAATTATATTTAATCCTATAACATTATTTAATAATATAGTTAAAATGTATTATAATAAAATATTTAAGTATTATTTAAAATCACCTATTAATAATGTACTTTAACTTTAATAATGTATTTTAAGTAAGGAATCTTAATTTGATTCTGTAAATATTTAATATATATACTTTTTAACAAATTACTATGTAAAATGTTGAAAAAGAATTAAGCTAATTATTCACATTAAAAATAAAATATTCATAATATATTAAAGGTATTCTTCAACAAAATACATGTAGAATCAAATACTTATTCATTGAAGAAAGTTTTCTTCTTGTGACATTTTCTTCCTGTATTCTACGGAATTTATTTATGAATTTGATTATTTATCAGAATTTTGAAAATCTTGATTTCCTTAAATAAATCGTTCTTTGAATTTTAAGTAGCTTAATTCTGTAGCATGGAATAAATTCTAAGAACAATTGCTGAGAAAGTTGATAGTACATAATAGTTTAAAAGAAAATCCAATAAAGAAACTGCTCAAAAGGCAAATGGAACAATTCCAAATAAATTTTCTGGTCTTTAATATTAATTATGTTAAAAATCATTTATAAAATGAATGCATTTTGTTCATTTAAGGGAACTCCTTTTCAACTAAAAATACCGCCATTAGTACTATTTATTGCGCTCTTAAAGAACAGCCTAAGGTAGAAATAAATTTGCATACTATATGAAAAATCTAGTAAATTCACAACGTTCAATCCTAATGTTGTTGTGGAGTGCTATCACAACCATCATACATTCTCCATATTTCGAAAATTAGTTGTTAGATTATGCTACGAGTGTATTCGAACAAATACCCATCTTAGATTAGTTCAAAGTAAAAAGATTTAATTTAAAAAAATATATTTAAAAAATGTTGCCTGAATGGCCGAGTGGCTATCGCTCTGGCGCTCGGTACCCCAGGTTTCGGGTTCGAGTCCCTGCAGTGCCATGGATGTTTGCAGTGGTTCGGAATCCACTTTTAAACCGTAGGTCCCGGTTCTAATAGGATCGTAGAGCGTTGCGGGGGCATTGTTACTCCGCGTCTGTGGCTTATCTTCAAGTTACACGCGCCCCTGGGTAATGCAAAGTGAGTACGTCTGTGCAGCGCTTGCCTTAAGGCATCGAAGACAAAGCTGTCTAAGTGTTTGCCAGCTGCATTAGAACAAAAAAAAAAAAAAATATTTAAAAATAATTTTTTAATGATTAAGGTAATTTTAGTAGTATGTAAAAGTACAGAATATATATGGTAAGACAGATTCATTTATTCGTATAATAATATTACACATGTATTGAATGTTTAAATATTATTAATGCTTTGTTAATTTAAAAATAATTTTAATTGTAAAAAATAAAGAAATAATAGTAACTATAATTTTAATTTTAATAAAATAAATAAAAAATAAAAGTTGAAAATATCTTAAAAACTGCAATTTATAACAATTGCATGCATTCTATTCAGTGAAGTGGCATGGAAAATCAAGCCTTTACGTTGTCCCATAATGATAAAATTTATTAAATTGTAATATTTCAAATAATATTTCTTAAATCATAAAGGCTACAATATTCACCATATTTACTAAACAACAATAATTTTCTGTAGCCACTAGAATACGCCAACTATCTATACACAAATATCAGAAATTATTCTCGATATTTCATACATACATGTACAATTCCACATAGATATTAATATTTAATTACCAACTTGATTCACTTCAAAAAAAAACCCCCAAAAAAACGCTCACTTCAAAAAAAAAAAAACGCTCACTTCAAAAAAAAATCTCACTTCAAAAATTTACATGAAATTTATCAAAATTCTCAAAATGCAAATTTCTCCAAATTTTTTTGGAAAGATTCAGATAGTTTTTAAACAATACCCAAATTAATGACATAAAAACCTGCTTTGTACGTTTTAGTTTCACGGACACACGTTCTACAAAATCCAGTATTTTTGTTTTTTTATCCTAACAACATGTCTACGTCTGGGGCATTATACCAGAAAAAACCTCGCACAAGATAATAAATAATTTCCTCTTACAAAAGATTTCGTCAGGGAACATTACACATCCAAGTCTTGTAGAAACAAATGAATCTGATTTAATAGAAAATTGCACTGGTCAAAATAATAAATAAATAAAATTGAATAATACTACAATATAATGATATCGGCATGATAAACATCGTACCGCCTTTAGTGAAGATTTTTATTTTTTAACATGTTTTGAACATGGCTTAAACAAATATAACACTAAATTAGATTGTGACATTGTCGGTGAAAATAGTTTTTGAGGAGATTAAATTTCACTTGAATGGGACAATTCAAAAATTTCCTACTTGTATAATGAAGTCACAATAAAGCTTTTCCAAAGTATATTTATTTAAAACGCAATATGACTTTGAAGTTCTGAATTTTCATGTTGAATTTGTATGAGCCAATTATTCTTAGAAATAACATTCTTTATTAATCCACTTTATTTAAACTGAATTTAGTACACCAGATTCACTGTGTGCTAATTGGTTTTAATAACTTATTGGTTCTATAATAATACATTGTGCATAGAAGAAATGTTTGTATTCAGAGTTATTTCACGTTTTCTTTGATTTTCAATTTATTGTAAAAGATAAATAGAAGTCCCGTAATACATCTGAAATGTATTAATTATCACTAGGAAAGTGTAAATAAAACAGAAAGGATTAATAGTGACGGAATAAAATACGTATAATGTAATTACAATTTGTATTATGAAATATGTATGATATAATTATTATTTGTATTATAAAATATTTATAATATAATATAACAATATAATATAATGAAAAGGGATGTGATTTCTGTTTATTTCCTCGATTCCCGTTCATATATATATATACATATATATATATATATAGTAAACATTTCACATCTTTCGTACACACACTTTAAAAATAAGAAGAACAAAAAAGAAATAGTTCGATTTAATGGAAAAGAATAATTTTCTATTATGTTGAAAAATCTGGAATCGTGCCAAATAATTTCGAGAAGAAAATTTTGCCGAAAATTTCACTCTACCTCAAAAGGAATTACTAAAAACAGTTGAGATCTCCCCTGGGATTTCTTAGGTTTTTGTTTTTCGAGTTCAATCGTTTTGCGACGTCAAAGGGCAAAAATGTGATGCCCCGGGGACTCGCAAAATGAGAGCTGTAAAAGAGAAAATTTTGTCAATCTTCTCAGTCCGGCTTGAAGTCTGCAACTTTTTTTTTCTTTTTCAGACTTTACTCGCATCATCGCGGACATCCAGAAGGAAATCTCTTCTTTCGTAGTCTGATTGGTTCAGATACGAAACACCTAAGATATTTATATGTACACCAAACACCAATAGATCTATACGTATATATGTGAATGTATATATATTTCTTGTACATTTAGCATTTAATAGATTTATTTAAATTCAGTTAGAATATTTCTGAGAATCTTTAATCATTCGTTAAAGAAAAAAACACTCATATGACATTTTATGTTTCCCATAATCTGTAAAACTATTGCGTTGATTCTGCGTATATTTCAATTCTTTATTAAACCTCCGTGGGCTACTTGTGTCACTTGCCACTACATTACTTGTGTCATTTTACTAATGTTACGTGTGTTCCACTTAGTAATTCATCAAACGTTTAAGTTAGTAAAAAAGTATATTGTACAGGAAAAGTTTTATGTACAGTAAAATTACTATATAATTTTATAAAAATGTAATTTCAAAAATTAAATGCTATTAAAAGGATAAAAAAATAAAATTTGCAAAAAAGTGATTTCAAGTAAAGAAATATTAAAATATCGAAGTGAAATGCGATAGCACACGTAACTGACGCACCTGCTAACGAAATAAACAATCAAGTAAAGTATCTGCTAACACAGTAAGACAATCAAATACCCCATCTGATAACGCAGTAATACAATTAACTAAAGTATCTGCTAACACAGTAAAATAATCCAGTACGTATCTGCTAAGGCAGTAAATAATCAAGTAACGTACCTGCTAACGCAGTAAAACAATCACATCTTTTTAGTGTAATTGGGCATAATAGTATGCCACGAATGGGCGATGGGGAGTAGACATTGCTTTTCTGAAGGACTTATATGGGTATAATCATGAATTTTCCTACAATATGGAAGAAATTTCCAATGGTTCTCATCAGGAAACCTGTATAATGAGGCAAGACGTTTTACGCATGTAACGATAATCAACTTGAGCATCCTCCATTCTAAAAGCTGTGCTAAAAGCTAATACGCCAGGAAAAACCTGATGTAATTATAAAATTCAAAAATTTTATGTAATCTTAAATCTTTTAATATTATCAAACACAATTTCTTTGTCTAAATTCAAAAATAAACAAGCAACATAAAAAAAAAAAAAATTAAGTCAATTTCTACTTTTTTTTCACTCTATTGCAGAAAGTCCTTTATAAATAATTTTCATTAATTTTTTTTTTAAAGTTTATCTGGCACCATCTATTGTTAGATACATGCAACTTAAATCTATAAAAAACTAAAATTATATAATTGAATTAAATTACTGAATTAATAATTGAAAAACTGTATTAACATCAAGTGTCGTCCACTACAAGTAAAAAAAAATGTATTTGAACTTGATTGGATGAATAAAAATGTATTTTATTAATGATTGAAAATTTGCCCAAGATATATATATATAGGAAGAGTGTGAGCTATTAGAAGGAATTGAATAAATTACATCAAATGACTTCTACATTAAGGACTTATTGACTTACAAGATTTTTAATGTCTTTCGGAAGGTCTTTATTGATCGTAATATATATATATGTGTCGTGCTTAAGAAAACATTTTAAACTCTATGAATAGCTCGATGACTGATGTAGAACGCTCAAGCATTGTATAAAAGTTTTAAAAAATTAGGAATTGTAACTTTCGTCACTGAATTTTCAATTTGTATCATTTAATTATTTTTAGAAAGAACATTATTTCTGACTCCCGTTTATTTAAACTGAATTTAGTGCACCAGATTCCTCATGTGTTGGTTCGTGTTCAAAAATATTGCTGGTTTGAATTAGGGCTATATTTTAATTGATTCAAAAGCTATTTTCATTATCACAAGTAAAGGTCATATTTCATGTCAAATCTCCCTATTGCCATTATCACAAGTAAGATTTGAAAATTTATATGTATTGTTGGAGAACAGTTTGAGTCTTGCCACATTGTCATACTTCTAGGATACCATGGGAAATCATGAACTTCCCTAGAAAAATACAAAAGAAAACAAGTACAAGAAAAAAACATAAAAGAAAAGCAAAAAAATATGTGCTGAAAAGATTAAAGTGCAAACCTAAATATCAAAGCTGTTTGCCATGTTAAAAGTATTTAAAAATATCAACATTCCTTGCATGTTAAATTAATTTTTGATATTTTTTCATTTAGACTAATCCAATCTAAACGGAAATGCTCTTATTTTTCTATTCAAAACTCCTGATATTGATGGAACAAAAACTGGAGTGATAGGAATGAAACCTAATTTTAGGGTTTAAAATTAATTAATTTTATCTTATTACATATCATACTATTTAAAGAAATGAAATATTTCATCATATGTTTCCCATTTAAATAATAACTATTTAGTTAAATATATATATATTTAACTAAATAGTTATTATTTAAATGGGAACCCACATATATATTATTTAATGGTATATATATAAACCATAACTCGCTATAATATGCATATATATATATTTAGCAATATCTGTAAATATTGACAAATGGATGTAGAAATTGCACATAAATTTCTAGTAATGTAAAAATATTTGTCTTCCGTGTTTAAATAATTATAAATGAAATACAATTTAGTGAAATATATCAAATAAATGAAATAAAGGTTAACTATCCGTCATCTTATTTATGCAATTATTATTAAGAATTTTATTAAGAATAATATTTATCTTAAATATATAAATTTTTATATATAAAATTTATATTAAAATATATTGCATTTTATATAATGTATTAAATTTTTGTACAATATATTAAATTTTTAACATATTCATCTATATTTATTTTAATAAAAATATAAATGACGGTTATTAAGAAACACTTTACTTAAAATATTACTCCAATTATATATACATATATATATATATAGTACATATATATATACATACGTATATATATATATATATATATATACGTATATATATATATATGTTTCTAAATGTTATATATATATATATATATATATATATATAACATTTAGAAACATATTTATACAATTTCGACAAAATTTTTTAAGTATGTTTATCACTTATTCTCTTAATTATCAAAGTTAATTTTTTCTATCTCAGCTTTTCTCTATCTCAGCTTTTTTATATACTTCTGTCAACAATAAATCTTTCTACTAACAAATATTGATAATATCTTTAAAAGGTGTAAAATTATTTTAAACTAAATATTCTTCTGTGAAATTATAAATTTTGAAATTAATTTCCAATTAAATTTAAAAATGAATTATTTTAATTCTTGAGAAATTAATTTAAAATTAATAATAATTATATCCTAATTAATAAAATATAATATTTTATACGTGAAATATCCCGTGTCTAATAATTCGGAGGATTATATAAAAAAATCCTATAATGTACAATAATATGTAATTAATTAAAAATACCGTAAGGTTTCAATCGATAAGAGATTTTAGTATATTTAATAAATTTTTATAATTATGCTGAAACATTCTTTCATTCTTACAGTTTTCTATGATCGATAATATATATGATATATTCACATGTTTTTATATTTTATACTAGGGATGACATATTTTTTGTAAAACAACGAATTTTGAATTGTCTTGTAATAAATTTAAGAGTTCACATTCAAATAGTTACAATTTAAATATTCTCTTTTTAATTTCACAACTTAAATAAAATTTAAATTTCAATATATTACTAAGCCTAATCTTTCGTATGTACGAAAGTTTATTAAAATTCACAAGATTGATCTAGAAATCTTATTAAATTCCTCGCACAAGTTGAATAAATAAAAGAATCATTATTTGATATTTGATTAAAAATACCTTTCGAACGTTCCCCAAACAAAATTTTGATTATATAAGTAAAAGCACAATTTTGATTCGCAGAATTTGTAATGCAAATTCGTTCAAGCAGAAAGTTTAGACATCTGCATTTATTTTCTTGGCACAAAGCTCTTCTACAAATATCATTGAAATCCTAGTAGAAAACAAAATTTTGCATTTGATTTTGAAGCATCAATTTTTGAATAAAACAACCGGTTTCCACTTCTCTTATTAAGAAGAACAAGAAGTGATCAATAACTTTATGCAAAATAAAGAATTTCCAGTCTCATAAGTCACTCCAGTTTAATCCCTATGGATTGTTTTAGCTTTGAATATATTTAAAATCTATTTCTCCAAGAGTATAATCAATCTTCGCTCCCTAAAATAAATAGGGATTCTCGTTGCTTTTTTTTAAAAAAAAGTCCCTCTCATGGGATGATTCATAATCCGATACTGTGTTATGACTAAACAAAATAGCTTTTTTTTTTAATAAATATGCTCTTATTTTTGCAGTTTTTCTTAAGGAAAATGTAAAATGAATAACAAAATATTTATGCTTAATAATGATTTTCTGCTAAATAAATGAAAATTATTTACTTTTATTTCCATACTTCTTAACATATTATTAATTAAATACAAATATATGATAAATAACTTTATAATTATTGACAATTTAACATTAAATGAATGTACGTTTATTGTTTGTAGAAACTACTAAATAATTAAAATAAATAAATTTCATGTTTTTTAAAAAAAAAAAAAGATCACTACTACTTTATACGATACTACAACTATGTCCAAAAAGTAAGACCAATTTTCAATTTAAATTTCCCGCTTTATGGAATTTCAATTTTTTTTTTTTCTTTTTTAGGCTGCTGCAGTTGGCCTTGACATCTGTGTGAAATTTCACGTCAAAATAATCATTAGTGTTTGAATGAAGCTTGGCTTTGTGAGACGATAAAACTGATTTCGGCGATTGTGTAAATGTCTGAATTAATTGAGCAAAGAACTTGCATTAAATTTTGTTTGCGGAAATATATAGAATGTTGTGGAAGGCATTCGATGAGCATTCCTATATCGGGAAGAAATATTTAGACGTGGTATAAATAGTTCAAAGAAGGCAGAGAACGCGTTGAAGACCAAAAGCCCTCTGGTCGAACATCAACCTCAACGGACGGAGCTCATGTCCAAAAATTTAGGTGCTTGCAAACTGTCTATAATTAATTTATGTTTAATAATGATTTGCTGCTAAATAAATGAAAATTCTACTTTTACGTTTACTTCTTCTCAACATATTATTAATTAAATATAATTCTAGGGTAAAGAACTTCAATAATTGATTATTAAATAACAAATAAATTTATGTTTATTGTTCAAATAGTTTTCATTCTAATATTACTGTATTGATTTCCCATATTTATGCTTAATAATGATTTGATGCTAAATAAAAGAAAACTCTACTTTCAGTTTCCTTCTTTTAACAGATTATTAATTATATACAAATGCATGATAAATAACTAACTAATTACTGATAATTCAATAGTAAATTAATTTATGTTTGTTGTTTTCAGGATCTACTAAACAAATAGAGACTTAAGTTCAAGTAGTTTTCATCATTATATTACTACATTGATTTTCCATAGTGATTATATTTACATTTTATGTTCTGAATACCTGTGAAAAGTGATATTGAAATGAGTTACATTTCTTAAATTAACATGTTCACTTTTGAAAATTAAACAGTTTTAAATATCTTTTAAAGATAGAAAATTATTTCTTTTTAATTCAAAATGTTTCATTTCTTGGAAGGCCTTTTATAAAATCTTTTCATTAATAAGTAATTATTCATTTTAATAACTTTCAAACTGAGGAAAATGCTTTAGTAATCTGATAACATTACTTTTTGTTAACGTAAAAATTAAAATGTAGCCAATTTGTTTTATTAATTTTGCAAAAGTTCAATGTAGGAAAATTTTAATTAAAATTAATTAAGAATATTTTCTTACGGTGGATAATTAAAAAGATAATCTATTAGGGAACGAAATGTTATTTTAAAATATTTTAAAGACGTAAAAACATTTTTGAAGAATTAATTGAAGATTTTTAATTATTCAACCTTTTTGTTTGAAATTTAAATTTTGGACAATAAATATAAAATATACGATGAACATATTTCCATAAATTTGTGAATTCATGAATTTTATTTCTATTTATTTATGTATTTCAAATAATTTTAAAATACACAATGTAAAATAAAACCTTTTATAATAATGTAGTTTTATACATATTTTTTTGTTTTTATAAAAGACTTTATTATACATGTTTATGGCTGAATTTCTCATCTGAATGAATTTCTCGATAATATACGTATTTCTTCTTATTTTATTTAAATATATATATACATATATAAATATTTTTAAGTAATTTGTAAAGCTGTTTAATTAATGTTTAAATTGTAAACATTTGTTAATTAACTTTTTGTAGTCTTTCTGTTGTATTATAAATTTGTATTCTCATTTTTCATGACAGAATGACCATTTATAAATTTCTCCACATATATCACGTTACTAGTGCATTCTATAGTCATTCGAGTGCAATTTTTTGCATGTATTTGTATAATTCGAATGCATTATTTTTTGCATCTATTTGCATCATTTGAGTGCATTTTCTTAGATGTATTTGCATCGTTCGAGGGTATTTTTGAATTTATTTACGTCATATGATTTCATTATTTCATTTAGTATATTCGACATTCCATCAAATATTATCCATTTATTTTTAGAAAGATTTTTTTCATCTAATTATTGTTAAAATAGCCAAAACTGAAATTTTAGGGTACTTCATAAATATATATTTTTAAAATCATGTGATAATTGTATAAGTAATAATATATTTAAGAAATACAGGAGTCAAATTCGATATGTGGCTTATGGCTTTGTTTTGATGGAGTTCTTTTTTCTGAAATTATAATCGAAATTAAATAAATTGCGTTTTTAATAAATATAGAAAATAAAGTATTTTTGTTCATAATTTTATATGATTTTTGAGTTGTATCCTATATTTCTACTTTTTGATTTTCCATTGTAAAGAAAACCGACAATTGTTGAAAACTCTTTACTGTAATTCTTAAGGTATTGTAGGAAATTGATTGTATATTTTATTTCCTTGTTTTAATAAGACTTCTAAAAGTAAGAGACATTTTAAATAGACAAATATTTGATACATACTTTTAAATTATTAATGTTCTATAAAGCTTTTCAATGAATTTTATTTTATCTTATTCAAAATGATTTTCGACAGTAATATTTATTTTTACTGAATTCAATTATGCATCTGCAATGGCTTGGTGGATATTCTATCTGTAATAGCTATTCACAGCCTTTCTATGCTGTGAATCCCACATACACACTATTATGCTTATTACTACTTTGGTAACATATGCTGCATTTTTAAAAACTTTTGTAATTTATTTGCCATTGTATCTATTATTGTAAGGTATTTAATTTTTAGAAATATTAGAAAAGTATGTACCTGATTCGGCCACTGTTTTAAACTTACCATTCTAAATAAAATATACTTACCATCTAAACAAAACTTACCATTCTAAATATAATATATTGTTTACACGACTTTTGGAGATAGCCCAGTATATAAGAAAGTGGGAAATAATTTTTATAGTTTAAAAAGAAAATTAAATAATATTTAAAACGACGAATTATATTTAAAAACTACAAATATGTTTCTACAAATTAATTTTATTGCTTAAAATTTACACGTATTTAACACTTCATAAAAAATTTCTAAAATATAATGTATTTGTATTTGTTAGAAACATTTTTAAGCACAGTGAGATTTGAACCAAGTTAAATTTTTACGACTTTTAGTAATATTAAAATTATTAGTGTCTGTCAAACAGGAACATTCTGAAAGTATAAAGCAAGTTCAGAACAGGACGTACCGGTTAATTAAACAGGACTAATGTAAGTTTGCTTAAAACTCTTTAATTATTCATCTGCTCGTGAAGAAACCCGCTAACGTTATCTCTGTTTCTGAGCAATCACTCTTTAAAGGGCTTCTAACAAGGCAGAAATCAGAAGCAGAAGAATAAAGAACCCTTATCTTATAAAGAACTCGTTTATCTTTCAATGTCAATGTGAGGAAAGCTGAAATTTGCTAATGAAATGCACATGAGTAAAACTGAAATGTGTATTCGACCAAGATGTAATATGTTGTTTATCTAAATTAAAATTTAATAATTTATTTGAAATGATATGGAGATTATTAATAATCTGTTTAAAAATAATGTAAAAATAATTAACAAATTATAACACTTACTTACAAGTTTGGAAAAATGATAATAATATCTGTTTATCGAATTAGTATTTAATTAAAATAATAAGATATTACCATTTTTTAATTAATGTGGAGAAGTGATGAAGCGGGATTTATCTTAAAATAAATTCAAATTAAAAAAAGACGGATTAATCGTATTTAATAAAATAAAATATAGAAGGTTAAATTTATTTATTTTTACTTTTTTTCAGATTAACAATAAAAAAGAACAGCAAAACAAAAAATAAATAAAATAATAATTTTTAAACTTCCAGAAGCATTAATTAAATTCAATTGACATTAATTAAGTCCTTTAAATGTTAAGTAATATGTATTTGTTATCTTTATCATTTTGCCATGTTAGTTGTTTTTAAAAAACTAAAGCAAATAATATCTTGAATATAACTCTTAATCCTCTAATAATTTGTAGATATGGAGTTCTTATCTCTTTACGTTATTTATTTTTTACATTTTTCTGTTAGATCGCAAAGAAATTGTGCTAATTAATAAATTAAAACTAGATTAAAAAGAGTCAGTATTATCGTATTAAGGTACCGTAGTGATGAAATTATACGTTATTTGATTTGTGAAATTTCAGTTTATTGTTGCATAAGGGGTTTGATTTTTATTAAGTAATATTTAATGTTAAAAAGATTAATAAACTTATATATAATACCACACAAAAATTTTACACAATCCACACACACACCTATTAAATAATAGAATAGAACACACATATTTTAATCAACTCATGAAATAAAAAGCTGATGGCAACAATCGCAAATAGTAATAAATTCCAACTAAATGATATCTGACGCTCTTCTAGAGAAGCGCAATCAACTGTTTTAGGTTTCCTATTTTAAACGATATGAAAATATTAAATTATCTATTTATGCTGATTATCTTATTAAGGTAAAGCAGTGATGAAATTATGCGTTATTTGATTTTTGAAATTTCGGATTTAATTATCGGATTTAAATTTCGGATTAAAATATCTATTTATGCTGTCTATCTTATTAAGGTAAAGCAGTGATGAAATTATACGTTATTTGATTTGTGAAATTTCGGATTTAATTATCGGATTTTAAATTTCGGATTAAATTATATTTTATGCTGTCTATCTTATTAAGGTAAAGCAGTGATGAAATTATTTATGCTGTCTATCTTATTAAGGTAAAGCAGTGAGGAAATTATACGTTATTTGATTTGTGAAATTTCGGATTTATTGTTGCATAAGGGTTTTGATTTTTATTAATTAATATTTAATGTTAAAACGATTAATAAACTTATATATAATACCACACAAAAGTTTTACACAATCCACACACTCACCTATTAAATAATATAATAGAACACACACATTTTAATAAACTCATGAAATAAAACGCTCATGGCAACAATCGCAAATAGTAATAAATTTCAACTAAATGATATCTGACGCTCTTCTAGAGAAGCGCAATCAACTGTTTTAAGTTTCCTATTTTAAACGATATGAAAATATTAAATTATCTATTTATGCTGTCTGGAAAAAGCAATTTGTGTTTCAAGATTTTGAAGCTTCGTGAATAGTTTTCATGCAATTAAAATAAGAAATGTGGCAACAAATAATTGTTTACATTTACATTTCTAAACTTTTATTAACTTAAAAGAGCATTACCTGCTGCTTCATATTGCTTTTTTTCAAAAATTGAATTCATTTAGTTATAAAACCTGTATTACTTAATATATTTAGAAATAATTTTAATTCTAATTATTACAAGAGTACAACTTTTTATGTATAAAGTATTTGTTTTATCAGAATTATATAAATGATTTTCATGATTTATATAATTTAGCGAGATTAATTTTAAAAAATAACAAATTAAAGTCACTTATATCATTCAAATGTTTAGTGTTATTAAGTCAACGGCATTAGATTTCATCCAAAATACTCCAGACTCTCATCTTCACTTTATGTTTTTACGGTCAATTTGAAATAGGCTATCATTCTATACGTTACAATATACATACATATATATATATATATATATATGAATTTTAGTTCATCGTCATATATCGCGAAGAAAATTCAAAAACATTATCCCTAAATAATTTTACTATTTCCTTTAGTGAAATATATATATATATATATATATATATACATTCAAGAGCCAAAACATTATGACCACCTGTCAATAACGAGTTGGCCCACCTTTGGCGCGCAACACAGCTCCAACCCGCCTTGCCATGGATGCCCCAAGTCCTTGGTAGATGGCCGGAGACAGATTGTACCAGATGTTTGAGCAACGGTGACGCAACGGGCCAGTCACGATGTTCCCAGGCCCAGCTCAGGCGCAGTTGGCGATGACGCTTGGTCAGCAAAGGCACACGAGTGGGACGTTTGCTGCGTAGCCCCATATCCAATAGTGTCCGCTGAACAGTTTGCTTCGATACTATTCTACTTGGCCCTGCATTGTATTGGGCTGTCAGCTGAGCCACTGTCTGGCTCCGGTTTTGCTTCACCATGCGAGACAGTCTCCGACGACCTGTTCCTTTGATAGCGTGTGGACGTCCGACACCATGTCGTCTACTGCTGGTTTCACCGTCATTCATCCACTTTGCATAAGTACTAACAACTGTAGATCGCGAACAACCCACGAGTCGTGCAGTTTCGGAAATACTTGTTCCGAGCCTTCGAGCCATTACAATCTGCCCTCTAGCAAAGTCGCTTAGATCCGCAGCCTTTTCCATCACACACAGAAGTAAGTGAAAGAATGATTCTTCAGACTCTCCAGCAGCAGTTAAATACCCCTTCCAGCTGACCACGTGCCTTCCACGTCATCCAGGCGAGTTCATTGCAAAATGTAGGGGAGGTCATAATGTTTTGGCTCTTGAGTGTATATATATAGTTCCAAAATTAATGTATAGGAGAATATATCAGTAATTTCAATTTATATTACAAAGTCACAATATACGCCACACTTAAATTTTCATTGTCTTTCACAGCAAAACAATAGTGTACAAAAGTCCTGACTACCACATAGAATTCTCTTAAAAGAAAATTTGAAGTGTGTGTAAGCTGCAGCAATCTTCCTGAAAATAAGTAGAAAAACACTAAAAGCATATAGGTGAACGGTTAGAAATGCATCGTCGACAAATATAAAAGGGACGCATATATAGCATTTATACAACATATGCAAACAAGTGTTTCAAGAAATCAGAAAACACTAAAAAATTTGAGCAAAATTCTGTAGAATTAATTTTAGAAATCTAAAAGTAATCGTTAAAACCCAAAGGAAATTACTAAAACCTAAAATAAATTCATTATAACGAGAAGAAATTAAAGAAAGGGTGCCCTCAGAATAATATGAAACATATTATTTCTACTTTCTAGACGACCGAATTCAAGTCAAAAGAACATCTAGCGAAATATTATTAAGGAGGAAATAAAGTAACTCTCCGTTAACAGCCGCTAAGTGAATTCGCTAAGAGGAGCTGCTAATGAAATTCAGCTGTGTAAATTATTTAATAGAGTAAAAATCAAATTACTTAACAAAACATCATGATTGTTTACAATAATATAGCTACCAAGTGAGCGATTTGGTGACTAATATATTTATTAGTGATGAATATTAATATATATATTATATAGTGATTAATATAGTTACTAATCGAGATTGGCATATTACGATCAATAAATAGTAAATGAGAAAGTTCAGAGTCTGGTCATTATTTTCCCCGCATCAAAGGTTTCTAGTATCTAGCAAATAGAAGATATCCTAATAGCGTAACAGCTTTGAGAAATAGAACTGCGGTCTAAAAATTGATTGAGGCTTTAATATTTCTTCGAAAAAATGCAGGGAAAAATATAAGTTTGGAAGTTTGTGAAAAATTATAAACTATGGAAAAAATTCTGAATAATGAACTGATAAATTATAGATTAAAAACTAATGATGTGAAAGACTTTGGGGTGCACCATATTTTAAATAATATCATTAAGTTCTTTTCTGTGATATTGCTTAAAATAGTTTTGTAACAAATAGTATAATTACTGAGCAGTTGGTTAATAATCATTAACGATATATTTTGATATTACGATTTAATTTGATACTCATGTTGGTGTATCAAAACAAATCATAATACAGACATACGACTATTGATTTTAAATGGAATTTGTTTCATGTTGCTAAAAATATTGATTTCTTGGGGTAAGAATGTTGATATTGATACCAAGAAAGTCAGCTAGAAGGTTGTTATTATTACTTCTTTCAAAGTAAGGAAAATTTGGATGGTTGAATATAATTAAGTCAACCATATATCTAAAAGCAATTAGATAATAATTTTATCGAACATAAAATTCTGAATTAGAGAGTAATTTTATCGATTAGTCAGTATTGATGTATAATTAATTCTTTGTGGAATTCCGTTATTGTAAATGTAATTATTAAAAAGACAGGGAATATGGAGTTTTTCTAATAGTAAAAATGAAACTTTATTATATTTTGATAGGCACGTTAAAGTAAGTTTAAAGTACCAGGACTTTTAACGTGTAGACTTGTAAAAATATCCCTTACATTGAAAGATATCTATAAAAGAAATATTGTCTAAAGAGTTTGCTTAAAATTTATAAAATAGCTATATTTTTGTATTTGTAATATGTATAAAATGTACAAAATGGGATTATAAATAATTTTAAGATGATTAAATATACTTTGCTGGTTTATTCAAATATGTAGTATCGAAAAATTATTTGGATGTTGTGAAATTTCAAATTGTTACATAAGAAGTTGAAGAATTCGCTGAAATCCATGAATTTTATTATGACCTCAATAAGAGATGCTTATACAGATTTGTAAACAGAAGAATTACATCGTTTTTCGTCTTGCATTTTGAGATAGTGTAGTTTACAGATCAATGGTAATGAATGTATATGCTTTTTTATAATATATATGTTATATATCAAAAATCATCATTTTTACAACCAGGAAACTGTTTAACTTTTCATATATATATTTTTTAGTTCCTCCAAATACCACATTAGAAGCAAGTATAATTCCTCATCCAATCATCCAGTTTGTACCAGCATATAAATAGGGCTTAATTTTTTTTTTAAAATCTTTTGCTCTAAAATTCTTATTCCCTCTTACATACTTTTTTTTTTTTATTTCGTTGATTTCTTTCGTTTCGAAAATTTTCAATACTTGCTTGATTACTGCTGAAATAAGAATTGGTTTTGTAAAACCTTATAACTATAAGAGACCATCAGCGTACTAATAAATTTAATAATAATATCTCAATCATTTTAATATTAGTACCGTGCACCAGAGCGCTAGTTACTCATCCATCAGGCCCCATATCAACCTATCTACATACCGAATTTTTATTAAAATCCACAAAGTAGTTCTTTAAATGCTCAACCTATAAATTTGAACACAACTGTATAATTTTTGTCTGTGGTGAAAAATTAAAAATAATAGAATAATAACACAGGGTGTCAATACAAATTTAATAAACAATGTTTTTACTTTAAACCATATTAAAACTGAAAAAAAAAAATTAAAATTTATTACAGATATAATCTTTTTATTTGTCGATTAAGGGTTTTGTCTTGTTTTTATTAGTCAAATATTTTAACATAAGAATATTTATTACATTGTATGTTACTGAAATTAAAAATCTTCTATTTTTCTCTTTCGCAAGACACGCACTGATCGCCCAGAAAGTAGTTTCGAAAGAAAACAAATTTAATGTGCCTCAATATCTTCGAAAACCCCTTTAGGCTAGTTGAAACGATGCCATAACAGCTGCTGGAAATGAAACATCATTCTGAAGTCTTTCTACAAACTTTCCATCGAACCATTATACCTTTTTTATGCCAAGAAACAACAATCGTTTATTGGCCACCGTTGAGCATAGTAGGGCTTTTATTAGTGGAATGTATTGAGCGATGATGGAAAATATTGATTGAAGGTATTCTTAAAGATAGATTCAATTTAAGTGAAAACAGTTGTTTTGAAAGTTTTATTACTAAATTCACCATTATAAATTTTTAAAATTATTATATATAAATTATAAGGACCTTAATTTTTTAAATATTTTAAATATATTTCTGAAACACTTAGAAAATAAATTCGTTACGACGCTATATAAACAATTAATATAAAAAAAAAAATTTTAAGTCAATTTCTACATTTTTTTTACCTTATATTGCAGAAAGTCCTTATAAAAAATTGAAATTGTCCTTTTACATCTAGCACCATCTATTGGTAGATACATGCAAAAATCTAAAAAAAATTAAAATTAATTAATTAATTAATTAATATTTGAGAAAATTGTATTAAAATCAAGTATCATCCACTGCAAGTTCAAAAATGTATTTGAACTTGAGTGGAGAATAAAAAGTATTTTTATTAACTATTAAAAATTTGAAAAAAATATGCTGAGTGTGTGAACTAATAGTATTAATTGAAAAAGAAACAGCAATCATTTATTGGCCACCGTTGAACATAGTAGGGCTTTTTTTCATTAGTGGAATGTATTGGGAGATGATGGAAAATATTATTGTAGGTATTCTTAAAGATAGATTCAATTTAAGTTTAAGCAGTTGTTTTAATATAAATTAGTTAGTTAGTTAAATATTTATAAATTCTTTAAATTATCGCGTATAACTTATAAGAAACTTGTTAATAAAAAAAGAAACAGTAATATTGATTGGACCCCGTTGAACATAGTAGGGCTTTTTTTATTAAAATGTATTGAGCGATGATGGAAAATATTGATTGTAGGTATTCTTAAAGATAGATTCAATTTAAGTTTAAGCAGTTGTTTTTTTCAATATAAATTAGTTAGTTAGTTAAATATTTATAAATTCTTTAAATTATCGCGTATAACTTATAAGAAACGTGTTAATAAAAAAAAAAAAGAAACAGTAAATTGATTGGACCCCTTGAACATAGTGGGGCTTTTATTAGTGGAATGTATAGAGCGGTGATGGAAAATATTGATTGAAGGTATTCTTGAATAGATTCAATTTAAGTTAAAAGTTGTTTTATAAAAATTAGTTAGTTAAATATTTATAAATTTTTAAAATTATTATATATTTAACTTCGATTATTTAAGTAAACATATTTCTGAAAGCTTAGAAAAACAATTCGCTTAAATGCATATAATAATTAAAAAAAAGTTTGATAGTAGGGCTTTTTTATAGTGAAATGTATTGAGAGATGATGGAAATTATTGATTGAAGGTATTCTTAATACAGATTCAATTTAAGTTAAGGCAGTTGTTTCAAAGTTTTAATTAATTAGTTATAAATTCTTTTAAATTATTCGTAACTTATAAGGAAATTGTTAAAAAAAAAGAAGCAACAATCGTTTATTGGCCACCGTTGAGCGCAGTAGGGCGTTTTTATTAGTGGAATGTATTGAGTGATTATTATTAATTGAAGGTATTCATACAGATAGATTCAATTTAAGTTAAAGCCGGGCTTTAAAGTTTTAATTAATTAGTTATACATTATTTAAATTATTGCATATAAGTTACAAGAACTTGATTTGATTTTTAAGTATTTTAATTTATTTCTGGAACGCTGAGGAAATAAATTCCCTTGAAATGCAATAAATAACTAAAAATATACACTGAAGTGACAAAAGTCATGGGATGCAATATGCAAATTTTCAGATGGCAGTAGCATCGCGTAGAACAGGTCTAAATGCGCAGTACTTTCGAGAGTTTCATTATTCATGTGAAGAGGTTTTGACGTGATGATACCGTTAACAGACTTTGAACGCGGAATGTTAGTTGGAGCTAGACGCATGGGTCAATTTCGGAAATCGTTATTCAACATTCCCAGATCCACTGTAAGAGTATGAAATTTCAGCATAACATCCCAATGGACAGCGCAGTGGTCGACCACCTGCACTTAACGACCGAGAACGTCTGCAAAAAAAATTCTAACAGACAAGCAACACTGCGTCAAATAACCGCAGAAATCAATGTGGGACATTTGATTCCAGCAGAAGACCGACTCGATGCCTTTACTGACAGAACGACATCGCTTGCAGCGACTCTCGTGGAACGTGATATCGGTCGGTCCCTAGATGAATGGAAAACCGTGGCCTGGTCCGATGAGTCACGATTTCAGTTGGTTGATGGTAGGGTGCGATGGGGCGCAGACCCCAAATGGACCTAAACTGTCAGCAAGGCACTGTTCAAGCTGGTGGTGGCTCCGTAATGGTGTGGGCTGTTTTTTCATGGCATGGACTTGCCCTCTGGTGCGACTGGACAGAACATTGACTGGAAATGCTTTTGTTCAGCTACTTGGAGATCACTTGCAGCCATTCATGGACTTCATGTACCCAAACAACGATGAGATTTTTATGGATGACAATGCGCCATTTCACCGGGCCACAACTGTTCGCGATTGGTTTGAAGAACATTCTGGACAATTCCAACGAATGATCTGGCCACCTAGATCGCCCGAAGAACCCATCGAGCATTTATGGGACATCATCGAGAGGTCTGTTCGTGCCCAAAATCCTGCACCATCAACGCTTTCACAATTATGGACGTCTATCGAGACAGCATGGCTCAATATTCCTGCAGAAGACTTCCAACGACTTGTTGAGTCCATGCCACGTCGAGTTGCTGCACTTGGCCGGGCGAAAGGAGGGCCGATACGATATTAACAGGTATCCCATGACTTTTGTCACTTCAGTGTATATTTCTTTTAACTACTGGCATCTAAATATATATATATATCTTTTATATATATTTATATGGCATATATATATATATATATATATATATATATATATAACTATATATATATATATATATATATATATATATATATATATATATGTATATATATTAAAAGAAGTAAGAAAGATGTAATTATATTATTATTTTATTCATTTTAGATATTCCAACTAATATTTATAGTTTTCTTGTGAAAATAATAGCTTGTTTTTTGGAAGTATATAGTTTGTTGCTATGATATTTATAGTTGGTTTCTATGATGTTATGTGGGTGGGTGTATGTATTGACTGTAATTAACTGTTTTGACTGTTTTAAGTTTTAATGTAAGTAATTATTTATTCAGTGTCTAATAATAGTCTATAATATTCTAACTTATTTCTGGCTTAAAAATTTGCTTATTTTAGCCATTTTTGTATCAGATGACGTTGAAAAAAAAAATAGTTATCTTTTTTTTTCTTTCATTCCTCGAACATTTTTATTGAATGGTAGATAATATTTTCCTAATATGAATAATAAATAGATAGGAAAAGCACATTGTATCTTTTAAACCAGCTAAATGTTTAGAAAAATAGAAAAATTTTATTTCAATACCTAATTAAAAATGAAATTTGTGGGTAATAGTCTACATATTTTATACAATTTCAGGCAGTGATCGTCTATAGTTGAATTATATAAGAATAAAGGTGCATTTATCATTAGCTCCTCAGTAATCAAATAAATTTCTTTAATAATTTATAATTAGCTATAAATGTTGAATTCTAAAATTTTGTAAATGATTAACAAACCGTAGAAAATTAATATATTTATACATTTGAAATGTATGTAGGTATTAAGCTTCATTAATTAAAATACCTTTTACTATTAAATCACTGTACTTAATATTTTATAAATATATTTTATTACTTATTCATTTATTTATTTTGAAATTTAATGTTTTCACTTGTTATTTTACTGTCATAATCTTTTAAATTGAATCATTTCTATTATAGAATTTCAAAATTAAAAGTTAATTACTAATTAAAATAGGAAACAAAATATCTTATTGCACATATTGTATACATCATGCATATAAAAAATAACGGAAGTAGAATGCCATTTTGTATTTCATTCACAAAAAGGCAAATTCTAAAATCAACTATTAAGAAAACTTGCTTTCCTGCCCTATTCTAAAGCTCTACTTAATCTACTAAAATTGAAAAAATGTATTCTTAATTGATTTATGACACATTATATTTTATGGAAATAATTAATTATACGTAGGCTATCACATGTTACCATTATGTTATGATTGTTATTATGTTTTCTTGCCACTGAAAGCTATGATTGCAATGCATGCCATGCATGATTAAATCCTGATTTTTCTTAGAGTTAGATGTGCACTTGTAAGAGATATCATAACTCTGAAAATTATTCTGCTTATTTTGACAGAGTAGTTCTCAGAATTAGGATCTAATAAATTTCTCTACCATATATTACGAGTACGCAATTTATAACTTTGAATGGTAAATTAAATCATACCAGTATGTATAAGCGTGCATACACACTCATAGGCACACACACACACACACATATATATATATATATAGGAGAAATACTAAAGAAAAGTAATCAAAAAGCAAATTTTTATAAAATAATCAGACCATGTCAGTAATCATTCTTTTACTATTACTATTTTTTTATAAATGAGGTGATTCGATGGTGATAGTTAAAAGGTGTTCAAATGGGTGATGTTTTATTTCTTCACGCGACAGCAAATGATAGCCAATTTTCTTTAGAAGTCTTGAAAGAAAGCAATGACTTCCATTTATTATTTTTTTTACTCTTATGTGTGGCATGAAACACTAACTGATGTGTGATTTAATTGATTGCGTCATATATGTAATATACTGTATGTTATATTTTTTAATTTAATTTTTACGAATTATAGCATGAAAATAATTTTTATATTTCTTCTTTTCACAACTTAATAAAGTATGTAACTTTCAATACCAATTCATATGTGACTGTAAATAGATAGTATGTTTAAAAAAGACTAAAGCATAAAATATTTTATAGCATATGCTAACGCATAAAATATGAATAAGCACATTAAGAACTACTTATATTTTTATAGTTTCATTTATTAATACGTCAAATAAGGATTTTTACTTTCAGAAACGTTGTTAAGAATGTCAGTTAAGAACTGAATTATTTTTCAAAAAATGCGGTAAATTTTCTTAAAATACAAAAATAAAAACATTAAAAATTAAAGCAGATGAATTTAATTATTACTTTATTAACTTCCCGCTTTTTTATTTAGCGCCTACAATTTTAGCATAAACTAATTTGGGCCTAAACATATCTCGAATAAATTTTTCTTTTAATTTCAAAATGAGTGTCTAATTGACAATTTTCTGAATATATTGAAAATCTTTCATAAATATTTAAAAAAATATTTATATTTTGAGGCGTGACTAAGCTAGAAAGCAAATTGTATGAAAAATATGTTTCAATTCTTCATTTTCTTAATAGTAATTAAGAAAATGAAAAATTATAACATGAAATTTTCTTTATAGTAATTAAGAAAAATATAATCTAGTTTAAATATACTAAACTATAATAAAATGACTAAATATATCTTTTAAATATATTCCTAATAATTTGAATAAAATTAATGTTTCTTTTTTAATTTGGTAAAAAATAATATCGTTCTACTGATACAAAACTGTCTTAAAAATATTAATTACGATGCTATATATCACTCATCATTTAAAAGTTTCCATTAGCATTGGAGAAGTCAATTTTTGAACTCCCTATATCTCGAAAACATTCTCATCAAATTCCACACACACAAAAAAGGTATTTAATAATTTAATCATGCTGAAAAGATTGTATTAAAAACATCGTTAAATAATAGCAAAATAATAAACCGTAATAATAGCAATTTAGCAAATAATAATAACGTTGTTAATTAATTTCGTTAGTCAATCGCTATGAATCATAAATAGTTTCTCCTGCAATTTCCCACGGTACCACTTTTGTGATTATTTAATGATAATTACGAAAGTTATTAAGATTATATATTATTTTTTTTTGGCAACAGTACGTCAACGATAAAGAAAAGTATGGCGTTTCTTACTGTAATTATGAAATTGCATGGACTTATGCAACTACAGGCAGAATCAACATTTAATTTAAAATATAATTTGTATCATTTGATTTTTTATCCTTGATTTGCTTAATGCTGTTCATGCTTCATGGAAACACTTCATTCTATAATTCAGGTAGTCACAGCAATAAACTTTATCTCTATAGACGACGTATAACAGTACGTTCTCACAGTTTTTGGAACTTCTTAATTTTTAATTTACTGTTCTAGGCTACATCTCAATGATCGTTAGTCATGGAACGACATTTTGAATTAGTTTTGAAACAAATAAAAATTGCTTTAATATTATCATGGTAAACATAAAAAAGAAAAAAAAATAACTATTTTCCGAGTATGAAAAGAATGAGAAAAAGTAAGTTGTTCTTGATATAAAAAGTCTTTTTGAAAGATTGAATATATATTTTATAGAACATGTCAAACAAAACAAAAATTGATATAAAGAATGTTAAATATATATATAGATAAACTTATCGTCATGAAAATAATAATTCAATTTAATAAACTCAGAACTCTTCTGTCACATTAAAAGATTTTGTTAAAGTTTGAAACAATCTAAAAATAATACGTTTATATTATACAAGATCGAACTTGTCAAACATCAACAGTTTAGAAAGACTATTAAATTTCATAATGTTTTCAGTTGGTTTTAAAAAAATATTTTGAAATAGTTGATAAATGTCATTCGCAACTTTTACATCCTTCAGCAGCATTTGAAATTAAATGAAAGGTTTATCATTTTTTTGTTATTTTATAATTTATAATAAAATGTATGCCTCTCAACAAAAATAAATGCTGAATTCAGCAACTATAAAAGGGTAGTGTTATAGCGATATATGATGTGTAAAAAAAAATTACAAGCTGAAAAGATTTGTTTCGTAAACGTGAATAGTTTTTTAAGGGAGTTTTAGATAGCTACTGCATAAAAAAGTAATTACGAACTGGGAAAATTTATTTCTTAAGCTTGAATTGTTTCCTAAACGAGTTGTTTGAGAGTTCTTGCATAAATTTAATTCTACAGTATCATCCATTTCATAATTTGTTTCTCCATAGTAGCATGCCTGTCAAGAAACATTTTTAGTACTACGCATACGAATAGAAAGCGTATTGATAGCGCCATGTATGGAACAAACATGGCAGAAGAACGATGAAGCCATGATAAAGTTGGCTAATTATTAAATGTGGAAACCTAAATAATAACCCATGAATTTATTTTAAATGATAATTAAGATTATTTAGATTAGTATATGATCTTGTACCAAAAAAAATCACAATCTGCTTAGAATAAATGCAGATAATGAAGATGGACGGATGCTCATCTATGATGATGAGGAACGAATACACGTGTACGATTTTCTACGAATCACTGGCATTTGGTACAGCAAGCTTCATCCTGGTGGTGGCATGAATGTTAATGGTCAGAATCGGAGTTAAATTGTAGGCAATACAACCAAAAAATTCCAACTGTAAGACACGGGAGTGACACTATTTTAAAATTCAATCCCGGATCAATTCAGTAATCATTTATTCAATTGACATTATTCGTTGATTTTTTGATACCCAAATACCGAAAAAATATCTCAAACGGATATTTTGCAATCTTGATGGACCCCATTCCTTCTTTATTAAATGTAAATACATGACTGATGATTTTCTGGATGGAAATTGTGCCTTTTATTCAAAATGTCTTAAATAGTTGGATAAAATAGTAATGGTTGGACAAATATTACATTAATATAAATACACTGTTGTGTTATGTATTATCTATAATGCAACTGTGAAAGAGGTATTCGAAAGCATTGAACTATGACAAATATGTTAATTATTCATGATTAGACTATAAAAATGTTCATTTAGTTAATCCAAGAGCAGAACAAATTTCCTCAGTTTTCGTGCACTTTAATTAAGTGTTAATTAAGTTCCTTAGCTAAAAATAGAAATAAAACATAGCAATATATAGCATAACATAATAATAAAATTTAACAATACAACATAATTCCGATACTTAATATTGCTTTTTTTTATAATTCTTATCTAAAAAAAAAAAACATTATTTTTTTTTTTACAATTCTTATGCATGATTTTGTAGCATATTTTTTTATAAATTTAGCAATACAGCATAATTCCGAAACTTACTTGTTTTTTTTTATAATTCTTATCTAAAATGAAAAAAAAAAAAAAAACATTTTTTTTTTTTTCAATTCTTATGCATGATTTTGTGCATGCATTTCATTTTTTCCTTTACATATAGAAAGTACTGTGCATTGAAAAACACATAACACAACAGTATATTGTGTTATGTATTGAACTATTTCACACATTTTAAAAATAAGTCACATATGCATAAATTTTTTTATAAAATGCGTGTATACAATGTTTTGCCTTATAAAAATATTTCATGAATTTACATTAAAATTTTTTTTTTATTTCATAAGCTTTAATACATTTTCTATAAAATATATTTGTGACTTAAATACTATGCCTACAGTGACTTCCAAAATTGTTCATATATTTCAAAAAACGTCTGAAAGAGAACTAGAGACCGGAACCGAATTCGAATATAAAGTTCAATATTTTCTCACACAATCTCCGTGTGATTCTGTATAAAACCAAACAATATTTTTTGGGAAATATGGACTCACATCTTTTATGAAAATGAAAATTCAAGGAGGCAAAGGAAAAGCATGTCGCAAAATTGATCGTACAATGAAATAGCTTCTGAAGAATTCATCAATAAAATTATGGTCTGTAACTTTTTTTTTAATTTTGGTATTTTTGTGACATTTAAAAATATGTTTGGTTTTTATCTTTTCCTCCATACTCCGTTATAATTTATTTATTATTCAAAATTGTTTCGTAGTCTAGGAAACATAGAAAACATTATTTGAAAGCTGATTGTTTTTCGTCATATATTATTAGTTCTATATATTAAATCCGAATATTTCTAAATTAGTACATTCCTCCCATTATACTATGTAAACACATTAAATATATACTAATAATTATAAAATAATAATTAATGTATACTAATAATTATAAAATAATAATTAATATATACTAATAATTATAAAATAATAATTAATACATAATAATTATAAAACACATTAAAGAACCAATGAAGCCTTTTATTTTTTTAAAATGGAATTTAAAAAGCAGAAGAAGTTATAGTACCCTGGTCTGTTTGTCTTTAAAGTGCGAAAATAACTCTTTGAACAAATTTTTAAGGTGGGCGATGAGGAGATATGAGGGTTAGTGAATAGAATAATGAAACGAAGGAATGTATGATGTAGATATTCATTGAAATAGGCCGATGCTACAATGTTAACGCCTGTACAATGGAATTATGATAAATGACGTAGACTACATAAAGTTTGTATTGCACACTTCCGGAGTTTCTAGCAAAGGTAATGACTATAGTGGGGTTCCCAAGGGCATTGGATCTATTGGTGGCAATGGTTTTATTTCGACTTCGGGTCTATCTGAACATGATATTCTGGGCTTTTGACAAAATATTCGATACTTTTCCTCATTTTCTTCTTCATTTATTGTTTATAAGTGGATACTGCATTCATTCAAATATTTCACTTATTTTTGGATTCCATATGTACAGATTTTATTTAATTGTAGCTTTATTGATAGATTTTATTAGATTTCGCCGAGACTTTTCAAATGAGTACTTAATATCCCTCCCGTTTGGATCATCAGCAAGAACTCAGTAAGTGCTGCTGAACTCTAAGCCAAGGAGAAAAAAAAAAAAAAAAAAAAAAAAAAAAAAAAAAAACATAACACTGCCCTTCACTTCCTTTGCCAGCCACATGGCGCTTCTACGTTTCGTTAGAATATTTCAACTTCTCGATATGTTTATATTTCCCAGATTATGTGTACTTTTATGACAGATAATGAAAACTTAACACTCAATCCTGGCTGTACATGAGGGCCGATTTTTATGGATATTTTCAGTGTAAAATAAAATAAAAAAAAATGTCGTCTGGCAAAATAAACTCAATATGATGAAAATTTATAATTAGAAAAAGGGAAAAAATCCATATATGAGTGTCTATTAAAATGTCTAGAAAATTTACTGAAAATTGTTCTACTTTAACTGCACTTGAGACTGTTTGATGAGTGCTCAGATCAGCTTGATTACATGGGTGTTCGGCAGAAGAATATTTTGAAAGTGCAAAAAAATATGAAGCTTAGACATCCCTTTGCAAAATTAAGGATAAATTAACCGTAATGTAATTAAAATCGTGTTTTATTTGCAGAATTAATCAAATTTTAGATTTTTAGTACCTATGAAATATATGTGGAATTTAATACCAAGAACTTAATTAAAACAGTAAAGCATGGCGGTGGAAGTGTCCTTGTGATGGCCCTAATACCAACATCAAATTAGGTAATTTGATATGTATTGATGACTTAAGGAATCATACGATTTATTCAATTCCAAAAAAAAAAAAAAATAGTGAACTCTATGCCTAACCGTTTAAAAGTTGTTGTTGCAGAGTATCTTACTAAGTACTAATTGATATAATTATTAGTACTTACTACGATAATCTGCAGCATTTCTAACAACTTTTATATTTAAAAATTTAACAAATATTTACTATTATACAGATATTTTTTCAGTTCACGATTGAATTTTGTTGGATTTTGTTCGTTCTGATTGTTTATTTTCCAAAATAAATTGTTATTGTATTATTAAAATATTTAATGTAATTTTGTTTAGACAAATTTATGGATATTATTAAAAAATTCTTATTCCGTCAGATATATCTTCTTTATTAATAGATAAATATTTCATAGAAATTCGTAAATATACTGATTCTTTTTCATACTTTGTATTCTTTGCATACTTTGTATACATTTCTTATGTATACTAATGTGCCCAAAACGTAAGACCAATTATTTTTCAAAATTCAATTATTTAATAGTTAATTAATTCAATTTATTTATTCTTTCAAATTTCTTTCATCGCCTTCAAAGTAATCCCCTCCGGACACAACGAACTTATGCCAACTTTTTTTCCAGTCCTCAATGCATGCTAAAAGTCATCGTCAGGAATGACCATCAAAGTGCGCGGCGATTCACATTGAATCTCTTCAGTCGACTTAAAACGGTGTCCCCGGAGTGGTATTTTGAGTTTAGGGAATAGCCAGAAGTCGCACGGTGTGAATAATGTGGGTTTCCATTTTGACGAAAAAAATCATGAAGAATCAATGCAGTGTGAGCTGGTGCATTCAATGTTTTCGATACCAATCGAAGCCCAAAATGGAATTGATCGATCCTTTTGAAATTCCCCAACATCATCAACAAGGTCTCTAATTGTAAATCGACGGTTTGCAAGAACCAAATCTTTATTTTGGATGTGAGCTACGTCGGTTGAGGTTGATTGTCGACCAGAGGGTTTTCGTCTTCAACGCATTCTCTGCATTCTTTGAACTGCTTATACTACTTCTATACATTTCTTTCTAATATAAGAATGCTCACTGAATGCCTCCTGCCACATTCTATACTTTTCCACAACCAAAATTGAATGCAAGTCCTTTGCTCAATTAATTCAGACATTTTAAAAGTCGCTGGAATCAGTTTTAGCGTCTTACAAAGCCAAGCGTAACTCAAACACCAATGGATATTTTGACGTCAAAATTCATACAGATGACAAGGATAGTGGCAGCAACTTAAAAAGAAAAAAAAAATTCCTTAAGCCCTGAAATTTTAAATTGAAAATTGGTCTTACTTTTGACACAGTAGTACGAACACTTTTACATATTTTCATCATCTACGCCTTTGTGTGTATATATATATATATATAACAAGAGTTTTATTTCTATCTTTAACTTACTTATAGGATTCTTACAATACAATTTGAAATTGTGAAGTAAAACAAATAAATTAAATACAAATATACTCACTTTAGAATAAGCATATATGATATAAAATGAAATAAATAATAGCTTTAAAAGGATAACCAGTAATTTAAAACGAGCAAAATATGATTAATTTAATTCAATTTAAGATTACATTACATTGATAGAATAAATTAATATACATTTGAAACCCTAATACATAAATCAAATTACGCAATCATGCACCAAAATCAAAAATTGAAATTACCGGGCTAAACTATAATTAGCCAAGACGGTACTTTAATTCAGTATACAATAATAAAGCTCCCAGCATTATTGCATGTAAATTCCCCTCTTGAATACTTATACAAAATTGGTCTTATTATTTTTTCGAACTTTTTTAAATCTCTGAAGAGGGCAGCAGCCTGAAGAAAGTTTGTAATTTATTAGCAAGACGAAGATAACTCACTGGGATGCAATTATTTATTTTATTTCTGGGGTGATATTTCCACTTTGGAAAAGCTGATTTAATTAAAATCAGTAATACGAGGATTATTTCAGTCTTTTCCCTAAACATAAACTCTGCCTGGGGCCTCATGTCAAAGAATTCAAATTAGAAAGTTTCGAAATCCTTTACGTATCATTAATAACTTCCGAAGAATCTATCGGAGAGTTCTCACTAAAAGCTTAATCCTCCAGGCAAATACGACAAGAAAAATAGAACCGAATATTGATTGCGTGCCATTGAAGGGAGCCTTGAAAATCCCCTTATTTAAAATGATAAAAAAATATATGCATTATAATGTAGGAAAATCATTCTTAAATTGACTCTTATGTATACAATTTGAATTGATTTCAATAAATATTTATTCAGTGCAGTTTGGTCAGTAAGTCTTGGAAATATAACACCCTGTCTAACAAAGACAGATATAACGTTTCAAGAAAAATTTATCAGAAACAAAATAAGTAGTTTAAATATAAAGTAATGCAATTTAACTAAATATTGTTAGGTGATACTCTAAAGGAATAAATATTATTTTTGTATGCAATTGTATACCATTTGAATAGATTTCAACGTATATTTATTCAATGTCATGTTCAGTTTTGATCAGTAAGTCATGAAATATAACACCTTGTATATTAAAGACAGACATATAAAGTTTCAAAAAAATTTTATCAGAAAAGAAAATAAATCATTTAAATATAAATTACTGCAATTTAACTAAATATTGTTAGGTAATACTCTAAATGAATAAATAATATTTTTCTATACATTTGTATACAATTTGAATTGATTTCAATATGTATTTACTCAATTAAATGTGCAGTTTGGTCGGTAAGTCTTGGGAATATCACCCTGTCTAGTAAAGATAATATAACGTTTCAGAAAAATTTATCAGAAACAAAATAAGTACTTTGTATATAAGTACTGCAATTTAACTAAAAGTTATTTAGTGACACTCTAAAGAAATAAATATTTTTTTGTATACATTTGTATACAATTTGAATTGATTTCAGTATAAATTTATTCAATAAAAATGTGTAGTTTTGTTAGTAAGCCTTGGAAATATAATACCCTGTTTAGTAGACATATAACGTTTCAGAAAAATTTTCAGAAATAAATAAGTCGTTTAAATATAAAGTACTACTATTTAACTAAATATTGTTAGGTAATACTCTAAAAGGAATAAATATTATTTTTGTATACAATTGTATACAATTTGAATTGATTTCAATATATATTTATTTAATGAAATGTGCAGTTTGGTCAGTAAGTCTTGGAAATATAACACCCTGTCTAGGAAAGAGAGATATATAACGTTTCAGAAAATATTTATCTGAAATAAAATAAGTATTTTTAAATATAAAAGTACTGCACTTTAACTAAATATTGTTAGGTGATACTATAAAGTAATAAATATTATTTTTGTATACAATTATATACGATTTGAATTGATTTCAATAAATATTTACTGAATGAAAATGTGCAGTTTGGTCAGTAAGTCTTTAAATATAACACCTTGTCTAGTTCAGACATACGTATAACGTTTCAGCAAAATTTATCAGACAGAAAATAAGTCATTTAAATATAAAAGTACTGCAATTTATCTAAATATTGTTGGGTAATACTCTGAAGAATAAATAATATTTTTCTATATATTTGTAAACAATTAGAATTGATTTCAATAAATATTTATTTAATGAAACGCATGCAGTTTTTAGTAAGTCTTGAAATATAACACCGTGTCTAGTAAAGATCTAATTTATCAGAAACAAAATAAGTAGTTTAAATATAAAGTACTGCAGTTTAACTAAATATTGTTAGGTGATACTCTAAATGAATAAATATTATTTTTGTATACATTTGTATACGATTTTCCTGATTTCAATCATATTTATTCAATGAAATGTGCTCTTTGGTCAGTAAGTCTTTTAAATATAACACCATGTCTAATAAAGACAGACATATAGCTTTTCAAAAATTTATCATAGAGAAAATAAGTCATTTAAATATAAACTAAATATTGTTAGTTGATACTCTAAATATTACTTCTGTATTACAGTTTTTTTTATTTTGTAAAAATAAAACCTCGAAATCTCGAAAATCAGAAATATTAAAAATGCAGAGGATTGTGGAATTTTGCAAAGGTACGTTCACATAAATAAATATTTATATATATTACGTTCGTTTATACATATTTTTTCAAAATATTAATAATATGCCAAATGATTTGAAATTCTGATTTAAAGTTTCAGAAAAAAAAAAAAGAAGCTTTTATTTTCTATTTTCATTCAAATATTTTTCCATCTAAACTAAAACTTTCCATCCATTGATAGTTTAAAAAATAGAATAAATAAAAATTTATACTTTTATGCTATTTTAAATGAATAATTTTTTTCAAAACAAAATATCCTTACGAAAAATTTAAATCTTTCACATCATAAATAATCCAATCAGCAACCGGCGATACCATCAAATAAGCCCACCTAAGATAAAAAAACAAAATCATCCCATATATATAGATAAGACTTCATCCTCAAAGTCATTTCAAGTAAAAGCATTCTTTTAATGCCTGGTATTATGCGGAGGAAAATAGGTGGATTTTTTGCCCATTCCGATCCCCGTCTAACCCCAGGAAAATGCCTTGACTTAGCAAAGGTAGGAACGGCAGCAGCACGTAA